>BPLR01013619.1:0-140300 GCA_021605095.1 Caerostris extrusa
CAACCTTTTTGATATTTGTATTTGTCTGCTGTTTCAGTATGGCTTTTTTGTAACTTGGGATGCTTAAACAATTTCTTCTTCTTTTTCTCCAGTTCCTTTTTTAAGGTCTAGATTGCAACATCATAGCAATTGATGCTGAGTGCTATGTTGGTTTTTGTGCCTACAATTTGCTAGCAGTGAATACTGGTAGTGGCATTACCATTATATATATATAAAATGATGATTATACAGTAAACTATAGTACCATTCTAGATTATCTGTTAGTCCGTGTATGGTGACATTTTAAGAAGTCACAATCTTTGCTTTTTATGGACATAAGTTTCCATTGTAAAATTATTTATTATAAATTACGGCTGTTAAACAATTGTAAATTTAAATAAACGCCTCAATTATGGGTGGATTATTGGATAAAAAAAATAGCTTAAATGACCGAGAAAATACTTGCTAATAGTCCGAAGAGTTTATTTATATTATTTTTACAATTCGTAATATTAAAATATAAAAGATAATTTGTGTTTCTATTAAATATAAATATATATATAAATAATTCATTCAAAGAAAAATTGTTGCCTTTGATGAGTAGTCACTTGATTCTGACACATATAAATGATTGATTAATATTATTATACAAATATTTAGTCGAAATTAAATTTGATTAAGTAATTAATTTTATTTAAATTTTGAAAATAAATAAATAAACTTTTTATTATTATTGTATTATTTTTTTTTATTATTATAATCACTTGATTCTGACATAAAAATGATTGATTAATAGTAATTATAAAATATTTGGTAGAAATTAAATTTGATTAAAATTAATTAATTTTTATTTAGATTTTGAAACTAAATAAATAAACTTTTTCTTATTATTGTGAATAATTGCCATATGATTATAAGGAAGGAAGGAAAAGAAATTAGTAAATATATAAAGAAAATTAAAATTAAATATAAATAAAATAAAATTAAATAAATATAAATAAATTAAAATAAATATAAATTAAAATTAAATTAAATATATAAAGAATTAGAAAAAGAAATTGAAAAAAATTGCTTTGGTATTTTTAAATCGAGAGTAATATTACTGATTTATTAAATATCTGACTGATACTTCCTCTTTGATCACTTGTTCAGATTTTGTTTGATTCAAACGGTATCTCTAAATCCACTATGTATTATCTTCTTCAAACTCTTTCTTTTAAGATTCCACTTGAAGAAATCCTTCTTCCACGCACCAAGCTTCTTGGGGTAAGGGAAGTTTCAAGAAGATCTGGCAAGACACTCTTTGTCTCAAGACATACTAACCAGAGGAAGCCACCACCGGCGAATTCCCAAAGATTGTTTTTCGCCCTCTCCTTTCCATTATCAGGGTTATTTGCACCGTTTTTGGCAGTTTATTGCCTCCACTTCTGCATCGTAAATAGCATGGAGCGTATACGACAGACACACATCCATTTCGCACCCCTCCAGACCCAAATTGAATATGGATACTTTTTTTAACTCTTCATAAATTGGACCCACTGCAGGCTTTTTCCATCTTTAGGGCGGCGTCAGTTATTTGTTGGGGCAAGCCGGTCGGGATTGGATTTTACTTTTACTCGATTTATCGGCGGATGTGAAGGGAGTTTGATTTGCAGAGGCGGAACAGGTAGAAAAAAGCAACTTTTCCATGTTGAAAAATATGGCTTTACAAAAAAGGAATGCAATTCTTTTGGTTTCACAGGAGCAGTGCTCTGAGATTTTGCCACCGAAGAATGTAATTTAGAGGTGTATTCTTCAATTCACTACAGACCATTGTTTTATATGGCAAAAATTTGCCCTTCACCCTTTTAAGATATATAATAGCATATATATATAATATATTTAACAATTTGGATATTATATAGATAAATATCATTTTAAAATACAAAAAAAAAATGTGTTATGTAATTAGTATAGCGATATGAAAGGTTTAGCAAATAGGAAATTTAGTGATATGAAGATCTATTTAAACTGGTGCTGAAAAATTAAGAAAATGTGCATTACTTGTCTTTTCATAAAGTACTTAAGAAATGGCTGGACATAAGATAAATTAATACCTCAAATAAAGATGCAAATCGTTAATACTAATATGTAGCGTATATACTTAAAGCTTGGTGTATGTAGAAACACAAGTTTTATAAAAAAAAAAAAGTTAAGTTTTGAAAAAAGTTTTTTCGTAAAATACTTTCCTGTTGATCACACAACTCCGCTGAATTTCAAGTGGTATTTTCACGGGTTTCTGGCAATATGCATTCAGAATTCAAAAGCAAAGCAGTTAAAAAAGGAGGAAAAAGGGGTACAGTTAAAGTAGTCAAATCATAGGGAGATGGATATTAAAGCAATCCTAAGTGCTTGTTTTATAGAAATTTAAATGGAAACAGCTTAAAATTCAAAGTTTTATTAAATCATGCTTATAAAAATAGTTTAGTGTAAAAAGTGAATCCATTGATGAAGTTCTGTCATGACGTCCAAGAGTTCAATACTCAATGAAGATTATATTTGTCAATTACAGCAAGCGTAACAGGGATGTAATAGCTTCTCAACTCTCTGACCTTCAAAGTTACCAAAGAACCTGGATTTCAGGATTACTGTTTCAGGAGGCTGGGAGAGAGCTCTGTCTGAAAAGAAGACTTGCTGTTTGCAATCCCTGTACCGCGGGTGACTCCCGTTTAGCATGGTGCAAAATTTTATTGATTTTAAAAGGGCTAAATGAGAATTACTGTAGTTTTGATTATCTGACAGGAGGATTTTATCATCATGGCGTCATAGTATCATCTTCATGTTTTTGATTTCAAGTATAGGAAAGGGTTTTAATGGATGATTTCAATGATGACAATGTTTGTCAACTTAGGTCTCATTATTTATCGAATTTTTGAAAAATGAGTGTATTAGCCCAATGGATTGACGAACTACTACTGTCCCCAAAAGTAAGACCAATTATTTTTAAAAAAACTCTTTATTTATTCTTCCAAATTTATTTCATCGCTTTCAAAGTAATTCCCTCCGGACACAATGCGCTTATTCAACTTTTTCCAATCCTCAATGCATACTAAAAAGTCATCGGCAGGGATGGCCTTCAAGCAAGCGGCGATCACGTTGAATCTCTTCAATCGACTCAAACCGGTGTCCCCGGGTGGTCTTTTAAGTTTAGGCAGGTAGCCAGAAGTCGCACGGTGCTAAATCAGTAAATATGGTGGTTTTGGAACGATATGGGTTTCATTTTTGGCGAAAAAGTCACGAAGAATCAATGCAGTGTGAGCTGGCACATTAAGTATTTTCGATAACAATCGAGATTTGACGAGTTTTAGGCTCAAATGGAATTGACAAATCCTTTTAATATTCCAACATCATCAGCAAGTTCTTTAATTGTAAATCGACGGTTTGCAAGCACCAAATCTTTAATTTTTTCAGCGTGAGCTTCGTCGGTTGAGGTGGATGGTCGACCAGAGGGCTCTTCGTTTTCAACGCGTTCTCTGCCTTTTTTTAACTGTTTATACCACTTCTAAATTTTTCTTTCCGATATAGGAATGCTCATCGAATGCATTCTGCAACATTTTGTACGTTTCCCGCAAACAAAATTGAATGTAAGTTCTTTGCTCAATCAATTCAAACATTCCAAAAATCGCCGGAATCAGTTTTAGCGTCTCACGAAGCCAAGCGTAACTCAAACACTAATGATTATTTTGACGTCAAATTTCACACATATGTCAAGGACAGTGACAGCAACCAAAAAAGAAGAACAAATTGAAATTCCTGGGAATTTTAAATTGAAAATCGTTCTCACTTCTTAGACACAGTAGTATATCTCTAAATCATATAATTCTAAACTTATTAGCTATCACCTCCCAGAGCCTGAAGCAAAGTTTCTGTAGGAGTGGACTATCTACGTAAACTGCTTGAACTGCCTTTTTTTTTTTTTTTAGAAAATGTTTTTTAACTTATTAAAAATTTCATTTTTAATAATAGGCATTGATTTTAATTAGTTATTTAAATTTTTTTCAATCAACAAATGAAAATTGAATCGACAAGCATATGCTCCGCATTGCTGTAACATATATATAATACAATTGTTAAATAATACTATATAATTTTATTATCTAAGCACAAGTGCGAATAATTATAATTTTTATAATAAATAGTTATATATTAAATTGATGAACTGTAATTAAAAGACAAACAATGAAACTTACATTGTCAAAATGAATAAACTTTTCAGTAATAAAATCAAAAAAAAATTTTTTTAATTTTAAATAGTAATAGCAATAAGAGATACATATCTGATAAGCTGCACTTATTTTTGCTTAGACAAGTTTTGTGTTTTTAAAAACACAAATTCATCATTTGTTTTTATATGCACCATTTCAGAAAAAAAAAATGTTAATAAACATTTATGTTTTTTGCCATGGTTTACGTTGAATTGCTTTTTTACTTTAAAAAGAGCTTTCATACGATTCATGAAATGTTAGAGCAACGGTAACAAGTTTGGGGCTACAGAAGTTGTTAATGTAAGATATTTGCGTGATGTTTATGAATACGAAGGAAAGTAGTATACGTATTTCTATAGCAAAAAACATTATTCAATTTGAAAAAATCCAGAAAACTTTGATGCAATGTTTTTATAGTAACTTTATGAGTAATTCGTTTATTGTGAATATTATTTTTATCATTTTATCTTCTAGACAAAAAATTAGCTTAAAAAAAAATCACTATTGCGCATGTATTTAATTCTTGTTTTCCAGAAAAAAAAAACCTGTGCAACCTTAAAAAATATTTTTAATAGTTGTGCTTGCATCAGTACCAGAAGCATAATTACGTGAGGAACAATAATTATTATCCACATTTCTACAAAAAAAAGTGATAATAGGAAGTTTTAATAAATTACTTCCAACAAATTTTTTTCTATTTACAAAATAAAATTATTTTTTTCATTTCCTTTCAATATTTTGCTTCGTTTTCTTTATTTTATTGTTTTTTTCCCGGATATTTTATATTTACTTTCATTGTATTTTTTTTTTTTTAAAAATATTTTATTTAAAATGTTATTATCCATGTAGTAAATGTAATTTTTTTGTTGTAATTTGTTATACCTAATCGGTATTTTTTGTTAAGTGTAAACATAATGTTGTTCTGGCGTGACGACCATTGTATGATTAATAAATAAAATTCAGATTTGTAAAACGTAAGCAAAGATGTTTTAAAATTGGAAAAAAAATACATGAATCTTTATAAAAATCATGACTTTCTGAATTTTAACGAAATTCATGAAAATGACATCGTCAAAAAATATATAGGTATACACTGAAGTGACAAAAGTCATGGGATAGCAATATGCAAATTTTCCGATGGCAGTAGCATCGCGTAGAACAGGTATAAATGCGCAGTGCTTTCGCAGAGCTTTCATTTCTGTTCAAGCTATTATCATGTGAAGAGGTTTTGACGTGATGATGACCGCACGACGGAATTAACAGACTTTGAACGCGGAATGTTAGTTGGAGCTAGACGCACGAGGGTCCTTCCCATTTCGGAAATCGTTAGGGAATTCAACATTCCCAGATCCACTGTGTCAAGAGTGTGCCGAGAGTATGAATTTCAGGCATAACATCCTACCATGGACAGCGCAGTGGTCGACCGCCTGCACTTAACGACCGAGACCGGCGACGTCTGCAAAGAGTCGTAAATTCTAACAGACAAGCAACACTGCTTCAAATAACCACAGAAATCAATGTGGGACGTACAAGGGACTTGTCTGTTAGAACTGTGCGGAGAAATTTGGCTTTCTTGGGCTATTCCAGCAGAAGACCGACTCGAGTGCCTTTACTGACAGAACGACATCGCTTACAGCGACTCTCGTGGGCACGTGAGCATATCGGTTGGTCCCTAGATGAATGGAAAACCGTGGCCTGGTCCGATGAGTCACGATTTCAGTGGGTAAGAGCTGATGGTAGGGTTCGAGTGTGGCGCAGACCCCACGAAGCCATGGATCCAAACTGTCAGCAAGGCACTGTTCAAGCTGGTGGTGGCTCCGTAATGGTGTGGGCTGTTTTTTCATGGCATGGACTTGGTCCTCTGGTGCGACTGGACCGTACATTGACTGGAAAATGCTTATGTTCAGCTACTTGGAGATCACTTGCAGCCATTCATGGACTTCATGTACCCAAACAACGATGGGATTTTTATGGATGACAATGCGCCATGTCACCGGGCCACAACTGTTGGCGATTGGTTTGAAGAACATTCTGGACAATTCCAACGAATGATCTGGCCACCTAGATCGCCCGACATGAATCGCATCGAGCATTTATGGGACATCATCGAGAGGTCTGTTCGTGCCCAAAATCCTGCACCATCAACGCTTTTCACAATTATGGACGTCTATCGAGACAGCATGGCTCAATATTCCTGCAGAAGACTTCCAACGACTTGTTGAGTCCATGCCGCGTCGAGTTGCTGCACTTCGCCGGGCAGAAAGGAGGGCCGACACGATATTAAGAGGTATCCCATGACTTTTGTCACTTCAGTGTATAATGCAATTAGCAGTTAAATCGAAATTTATAATTGAATAAACTAAAATGTCTAATGAATGATGCATATGAGAGTTTAACTAACAGAAAACTGTGAATACATCAAATGTTTTGTTGGTGCTTCTAAAGTTCTTTATCTATTGAACTTCGTTGATGGTCTTCTATTAACATGACTAACTTTGTTTCATGCATTGCTGTGCTACTTTAACGTTGGTATATGAACATCCATTTGATTCCACTGAAAAGAGAATGCTCAATGTATATTAAATTTAAATTCATTAGTAAAATGTTTTATGAGTTTTTGTACAATCATGATACATTTCTGCTTCATGGATTATATGTATTGGTATTTTTTGAGTATGAAAATACATATAATCCTGATGTTTCAAAAATATATATAAGTTAGGGCCTGACATGCGTCTGGTCTTGATTCAGTGTTGTACACGGATAGAAATTAAATTATTTCTTAAAATAAATATTAAAATTGAAAAGACAGCACTGCAACACATAACACATGAAACAAAATTATATAGCATTAATACATTATTGTATTTACAAATTCATTTTAAACATTCACATTCATTAGTATTTACAAATTCATTTTAAAAGCATGGTTGTTTAAGGGTCTTTGTACGCTCTATACTGCCTGGAACTCTTCACTCGACTCTGCGCACTCCCTTTTATCTTTCTACCTCTCCCGTTATTGGTTCCAAAGTCTAACGGACGAAAAAGGGACGTCAAAGTCTAACGTAAGTGTCAACCCGTCCTTAAAAAGAAAGATCTTAGTATGTAACAGATTTCAAGATTTTAGGATTTAGGATTTGTGGAAAGGCATGTGGATCCTTACTAATATAACTGCCATAGAATTCGCATAATCCAGAGTTCATCAATCTTTATTACGCCAACAATATAAAGATATTGTATTCAGTCTCAGATGATTCAAGGAAACAACATTAAATTTTCATATCGTTTTGCAGGAAATACAGACCTCAGAAAACAGTTGTTGATGCGAAACGTTGTTGATGCGTTTATTTTTCTATTTTTCAAAAGGAATAATCGTACCATAATATTACCATCAGATTCGAATGTTTCTTAGTTGACATTATCATCGAATAGAATATTCCATTTGTTTTGTTACATACTAGTTATCAAAGTTTAATAAAAGCGATTTAAGAATCTTTACTATTCAAATATTTATTAAATATATTCCAACTCTTTCTGATCATTAAAATACTTGGTACAGATCCTATCATTTCGTCTTCTCATTCCAAATGTGTCTCATAAGTAGTCAATCAGTATTTGAAAAATTATAAATCGTTAAGTTAAAATTAGAGTTCTGAAACAATTCTTTTTCTCATTACAAACTAACGTTAATCTTTCTTTATTTCACTTTTCTTCATACAAATGAAAAGAATAAAAATTGACAAAAGTTGAAAAAGATGAAAATCATTTATGAAAATCTAGAAAATCTTTGCTTTGAAAAAGTAAAAACTTTCCCCCTGTTCATTACAATTCCAGTTTCCATTTCGAAATTTTCTCTCCTTTAATCAAGAACTAATTATCTTACTGAGTCAAACAATATTAAAACTAGTTCCTTTCTTTTTTTTATTTTTCTTCTTATTTTTGCTCTGGCTTTCATATTTAACTTTCGAATGGTTACCATCTATCACCGATTTAAGTAAAAAAAAAAAGAAAAATTAGAAAAAGAAATCAAAATTCTGATGATTAAAATTCTTTTTTCGTTACTCGCTTACTATTGTTTAGAATTATTTTTGATAATTTCTTTTACATG
This sequence comes from Caerostris extrusa, assembly GCA_021605095.1. NCBI lineage: Eukaryota > Metazoa > Arthropoda > Arachnida > Araneae > Araneidae > Caerostris > Caerostris extrusa. The sequence goes on from BPLR01013619.1 coordinate 8,332, forward strand.
AATTGAAGCGAAAATATGAAATAAAAAATACTTGGAAGACATGAAGCTTGTTTTAGTTTTTATTTTTCATTTGATCGATTACAAACGATAAATAAAATAAAATTCAAATATTTTCCTTCCGAAATTATTTTATAATGACGTATAAAATAGTTGAACTTTATTTAAATGGATTTGAGATTCATGTTGATTTCCCAAGCCAGAAATATTGGTTCGAAACCCAATAAGTGATTTTGAACGAACCTGTGTCTATGCCATGTATGGGCATGATAAATTTGTGGGTTGAAAATCTTTTCTGTTTAATTTAGAAAGCAGGAAGGGAACATCTCAGATACAACTGCTATGTGTATTCATCCCAAATCGCTGAGATAAAATATGGGTGTAACAAAACTCTTGTGATACACCCTGGAAAATGTTGAATCTACTACATATCTTCCATTCTAATGACTTCAGATTAAAGTGCTTAGCAATTGAAAGCAACAACTTTTAAAAATATATGAGGACAACTACTTAAAAGTACACAATACATTATCAGTTTTAACTGTGTGAACATCAAAACAACTTCTTTTAAAATAACAACTTTTTAAAAATATATGAGAACAACTACTTAAAAGTACACAATACAATATCAATTTTAACTGTGTGGAACAACAAAACTTCTTTAATGTAACTTTTTTTTAAAAATTTGAGATCAAATATAAGTACATAATACATTATCATTTTTTACTGTGTGAACGACAAAACAACTTTTAAAGCAACAACTTCTTAAGAATACATGAGGACAACTATTTAAAAGTACACAATGCATTATCAGTTTTAACTGTGCGAACAAAAAAAAAGAAATTTTTATTATAAATACTTACATTATTTATTTGAATATTATTTTCACATCATATCACAAAAATGTACCAAGCTATGGATTTACAAAACATTTTAAACATAATTTTATATAAATAATTCATTGGGCCTCAATGGTAAGTAAGATAATTTTAACTACATTCTACTAGTTCCATCTGCTACAAACATAGCTTTGAAAACTATCACACAAAAAGAGAGATTGTAATATAGATTTCTGTCTCAGTTTTTCGGATTTTTTTCGATATGTCAATGAAATAAAAGACAGTTGTTCCTGAGAAGAGTTATTGTAGTTATTGTTATTAGTTTAGTATAATTAATTTTTAGTATAACCTAAAAAAATATTATATAACAAAAAAAGCTTTTTTTGCGTTGAAGAATAGATGATGAGGTTATAAAATAAGGAAGGGGTTCTCATAACTTGAAAAACGTTCCATTTATGAATACCGGAGAACGGAAGACAAAATAATTTGAGACACTGCATTGCGTCAATCCTAGAACAAAATGTTGACGAACACGAAAAGAAAAAAGAGTTATTGCATTAATATGGCTTTAGTACTTATTATTCATTTTTATTAATTTCACAAAGTTGTTAGCATTTAAAATATTTTCAATTTGATCACTTTTTTTAATTCCATAAGTTTACAACATCAATTTTCAATAATTTTTTTTATACGTAATAAAGAACATTTGAGTGAAATTCTTGTCTTGAGTGAATATTTTATTTCAGAAAAATTGGAAAAGAAAAATGCTTTTGAAATTGAATTTTTGAAATTCTATGGAGAAAGACTGCATAAAAAACATTTGCCATTAATTTATTCTGTATAATATGAAATAAATAATTCATAAAATATTTCTGCCATTATTTAGCATAAAAATTGCATAGAAATTTTATGAGTGAGAACTATCCAAAAAATATTAATATAGTTTTTTTTTGCTAAGACATGCAAATAGATGCGATTATATCTTTATTTTTATTTCGCATTTTCTCTGAAAAGGTTTTTGATTCGTCACTATCTAATTTGCTTGTCAAAATACATAAAAAAATAGTCTTTATGGAAATTGCTTTTTAAGGCATTATTCCACAATATCCTGATTCTTCAAATTAATTGAGTTTGGCATGAAAATATGTGTATGTGCTATTTTGAAGAATAAAAATGAGATAAAAAGGATTTATATATCCAAAGAATTACGAAAATAAATATTTTTTTAAGTCAAATTTGCAAAATTTACTTTTCACTTTAATTTATATTCCATTAAAGCTTTTCAAAAGATGCGAGATACACTTAGCAGTTGAACATATAAATGTATATATCTTACAGCTTTTATAATTTTAAATTCATGTAAAACATGAATATATAGATATAATTTTCGTTATATCTATGTAAAGTATTATTTTAATTTTATTTTTACTTAGAGATATAAAATTTAGAAAATAAGTTCTTAATATATTTTTAATAAATGCTTATTTTTATTTTTTGACGTATACCCAATGTAATAAAACCTATCATAGGACAAAATTTAATTAAAAAATAAAAGATTGTTCTATCTATAAAAATCTTGGAAATATTCTTTAAAGAATTTAATTTATCTTATAGATTAAATTTTTAAATTTTAACCATTTTAACTTGATTGAATTTATATTTTCAAATTATATTAAAATAATATAGCCAATAGGATATCTTACAGTTAATTTATTATTTATTTTATTATTACCCATAAAATTTATAAGTATTGTTTTGGTAGTGGGATTTCTAGTGTCCCTGATCACTTTCGATTTTGATTTTAAATTATTTATCACAAGGTTTTTTTTTTTTTTTTTTTTTTTTTTTTAAAGTTTTTTTCACTTTTTTTTTATTAATTTCTTTCACATTTTTTAAAAATTCTTTTTTTTTTTCCTTTTTTTTTTCTTTCTTTTTTTTTTCATTTTTTTTTTTCATTTACTTTCATTTCTTCACTTCTTTTTCGCGCTCTTTTATACATAATATTTATTTACAAAATAATTGAGTAATTATTAAATAATTTAGTAAAAAAATAAATCTAGAAGAAAAAATTAATTTAAAATTCAAAAATAAATAAATTTAAAAAAGATTTTTAAAGACAATCTTTAAAAATAAATTTCAAATGGCCGTCTGGTGAAAGCAAAACAAAAGTATTTCAAAGTGAAAATCAAATTTTTGTAGAAAAGAAAATCGTTTGGAATTCTGTAGTTGTTCTGTAGTAGTTCTGCAGTTATGTGTTTTATTCTTATATTAAATTCTAAATTTCATGGTAGCCTGTATATCAGCCTATCTGAATGCAATTATTATTACTATTATTATTTGTTTGCTGAATTGTATGCTATATGGATTCTATTCGTCGTGCCTTAGCATGGTTTGTTTTTAATTTTTATCTCATATAAACCATTTTTATTATCTGATAAGTTGATATTGGCATATAATAATTTCTATCAGAAAATATTAACATAGAATACGTTTTATAAAGGATTTAATTGGTTGAAAACGTAACAGTGACCAAACACACAACCATTGATTAAAAATCGCTGAGGCCTGTAATGATTGAGTTTTATTATAGTTTGTATTAATTTTAATGATTTTTATTGGTTTTAATTATTTTGAATATTTTTATTGATTTTAATTATTTTAAATATTTTTAATGATTTTATTATTTTTATTATAATTTTCATTATTCAATGATGATTTTTATTATGGTTATTTTATAATTAACTGACATATAAGATTTATATTTCTTGATTAGCTGTATTCTAGCATATGTTAATTTCTATCAGAAATCATTAACATAGAATATGCTTTATTAATGGGTCAATTGGTTGAAAATGTAACACAGAGCAGCATTCATATGAGCATTCATTCTAAATTGTGGAGTTAATAATAATTAACTTTTAATGATTTTTGTTATAATTTTTATTATTCAATAATGATGTTTATTATTTATAATAATTAATTCGTATGTAATGTTAATATTGCTTATTAAACCGTATATTATCATAAATAATCCCAAACAAAAATTGTTTGGATAGAATTTTATAAAGGAATCAATTGGTTTCAAAAGTAACGCAGTACAAGCATAAGACAGTTCATTCAAAACATTTGCAACTTATGATGATTGATTTTTATTGACTTTAAGTATTATGTTTATCGTTAATTGTATTTATTATTTTTATTGGGGATTATTATTTATTCTGACTTTTACTATTTTTAATTATTGTCTGATATATAACATTGGTATTGTAGGGTAGGGTGCACAGTGGCTTATAATAATTTTTGTTCAGCAATTATTAACTTATAATATGTTTTATAAATAGAGCAACTGCTTCAAAATGTAGTACAGTCCATGTATACAAGCATTAATTCAAAATAATTGAGGATTATGAAAATATACTTTCATGAATGCAGTTATAAGCAATTATTCTTAAATGGAATTAATTATATGTACTATTGAAATAACCAGATTGGTTATAGAAAATTTACAATTAAATAAAAATATCTCTTGGCAATGTATTTCTGTTTGCATATTTATCGTTAATTTCTGTCGATTTATGTAGATATCTTCTTTGTAAATGAGATAAAAAATCAGGCATAAAAGGTGATAGTAATAATGTAATTAAGTAAGTAAGGGAATAAAGCATTATTACTCTTTAATTATGATTTCATGCTGTTGTTTGTATCATTTTCAGATAAAAAAACATCATGAAAAATCACAATATATTCTATGCTTGTTTTATTTTGTGTATAATACAGAAAACTGCGATTTTCCCCCATTAAATCAATAAGAGGATTGATAATCAGAAAAAGTTGAAGATTAGCGTAAAATGGATTTTGATCTATGATTATTTCAATATTCTTTATATCGCTTTTAACCCCAGAGGTAACTAAAACTACGCTATTACATGAACATTAATGTATTGTCCATCCATATGGTTATACCTTTAATTGAGATCCACCGGCCCCACAAAAAAAATTATCAAAACGAAGCAGTTATAAGCAATTATTATTAATTCAGTAATACTGCATATTATTCTGTTGGAATTATATGTAATATTAAAACAACAAGATTGATAAAAGAAAATTTACAGTTGAATAAAAATATCTAGTGGCAACATGTCTTTTTTGTTTGTCTTTATTTTCTGTGAATCTATTTACGTACCTTCTTTGTAAATGAGATAAAATCAGATATAAAGAGCATAAAGTTTTTATTAACATTATTACTCGTTTTTATAATTAAAGTTTAAATTAAACATTATTACTCATTAAAAAAGCATTAATACTTATTAATTATGATTTCATGCTGTTGTTTGTATCATTTTCAGATAAAAAGTCACCATGAACAATATAATATTTTCTATACTTGTTTTATTTCGTGTAATATACACATAATCGCGATTTGTTTGCCCTCTAAATCAATAAAACTAGAGGATGGATAATCAAGATTGTTGAAGATTAGCTTGAAACGGATTTGATCTATGATTATTTAAAACTTTGTATCGTTTCTAACTCCAGAGGTAACTGAAACCACGCTATTACATGAACATTACTGTATTGCCTATCCATAGGGCTATACCTTTAATTGAGATCCACCGCCCCCATAAAAAAAATTATCAAAACGTGTCAAACAAGAATCCAACGGACAGAACAGAACAGGAACTGTCAGTTTTTTTTTTGCCAGAGATTGAGCAAATTCCCTCCCCCGCCAATCTTGTTGAGATGCGGGACACACATCGGCATGAGCTATTCCATCGGAATAGCCAATGACCAAAAATCGTTAATAACACGGAATCATCGTCTGCAAGTGCACGTCTGTCGAGTTGAGGGATCCGCAAAAATTGGACACATTCTTTGCGGCGTGATGAGTCAAAATCGTGGTCGACCCCGCCCCCTTCCCTGTCACTCTTTCGACACGCATTGCGGCGGCCATGATTAAAATTGTGAGTAATGGGTTCCTTATCGGTAATTTTGTTTTTTGCTTCTCTATACTTTTAACCCTTAATGGAAAATCAGTAAAACACATAGGATGTATTTCTGTAATGCCTTTTTTGGGATTTTGATGTGGTTCCCTTTTTTTTTTTTTTTTCGCTGACATTAATTTCGTGCAGAAAAGATTTTTTTTTTTTTTCTCCCCAATCATTGATGGTAATGATGCATGTTTCGTTTATTGTAATGCAGCATCTAGTTATTCAGACAAACTTTGTCATGTTTCTGTGGTTTGATTATACAGGAATTCATATTTGGCTATTCAATAAAAGGATTTTTTTTTTTTTTTTTGTCTCATATTTTTTTGAGAGCCATCTAACTTTTTAGGGGAAAAAACTGATGCCTTTCCTTAATATATTTAAAAATCGTATTTATTATTTAACTTTTCATTTTAAATAGTTACATTTCAATAGACACACACGACCTTACTAACGTAAACCACTTGCAGCTTGTACTAATTAGCGTGAAATATTTGTAGTTTGAGCTAACGCAAAACGTACTGACAACTAACTTGTGCAAACCGCCTGTAATAAGGTACGTAAGATCCATAAGGTGATCCACGGTCTTCTGTTTCTTTCAATCCAACCCTGAAACTTAACGGATAATGAACGAAAACATCGACAATTCTATATGATTACCCTTATCCTCTTGACACCCTTGGTTACATGTGGATATTTAATCTTTTTATAATCATATCACTAATAAAAATAAAAATAAAATGATAATAAATTATTCACTACAGAATCTCTCAACAGGAAAAATAAAAATGTTGTGATTTAACTACATTGATAACGGTATTTACAGTGTACAAGATTTGGTTTGTAGTTCTACGGTTATTCTTTACACACTAGGGATAATTAGACCCGGGCCTACGGTTTAAAGTGGATTCTCAACAGGAAAAATAAATCTTGTATAAATATAATAAAAATAATCTCTCAACAGGAAAAATAAAAATCTTGTGATTTAACTGCATTGATAACGGTATTTACAGTGTACAAGATTTGGTTTGTAGTTCTATGGTTATTCTTTACACACTAGGGATAATTAGACCCGGGCCTACGGTTTAAGGTGGATTCTCAACAGGAAAAATAAATCTTGTATAAATATAATAAAAAGAATCTCTCAACAGGAAAAATAAAAATCTTGTGATTTAGCTACATTGATAACGGTATTTACAGTGTACAAGATTTGGTTTGTAGTTCTATGGTTATTCTTTAAACACTAGGGATAATTAGACCCGGGCCTACGTTTTAAAGTGGATTCTCAACAGGAAAAATAAATCTTGTATAAATATAATAAAAAGAATCTCTCAACAGGAAAAATAAAAATCTTGTGATTAACGGTATTTACAGTGTACAAGATTTGGTTTGTAGTTCTATGGTTATTCTTTACACTAGGGATAATTAGACCCGGGCCTACGGTTTTAAAGTGGATTCTCAACAGGAAAAATAAATCTTGTATAAATATAATGAAAAGAATCTCTCAACAGGAAAAATAAAAATCTTGTGATTAACGGTATTTACAGTGTACAAGATTTGGTTTGTAGTTCTATGGTTATTCTTTACACACTAGGGATAATTAGACCCGGGCCTACGTTTTAAAGTGGATTCTCAAAGGAAAAATAAATCTTGTATAAATATAATAAAAAGAATCTCTCAACAGGAAAAATAAAAATCTTGTGATTTAGCTACATTGATAACGGTATTTACAGTGTACAAGATTTGGTTTGTAGTTCTACGGTTATTCTTTACACACTAGGGATAATTAGACCCGGGCCTACGGTTTAAAGTGGATTCTCAACAGGAAAAATAAATCTTGTATAAATATAAAAAAATAATCTCTCAACAGGAAAAATAAAAATCTTGTGATTTAACTGCATTGATAACGGTATTTACAGTGTACAAGATTTGGTTTGTAGTTCTATGGTTATTCTTTACACACTAGGGATAATTAGACCCGGGCCTACGGTTTAAGGTGGATTCTCAACAGGAAAAATAAATCTTGTATAAATATAATAAAAAGAATCTCTCAACAGGAAAAATAAAAATCTTGTGATTTAGCTACATTGATAACGGTATTTACAGTGTACAAGATTTGGTTTGTAGTTCTATGGTTATTCTTTACACACTAGGGATAATTAGACCCGGGCCTACGTTTTAAAGTGGATTCTCAACAGGAAAAATAAATCTTGTATAAATATAATAAAAAGAATCTCAACAGGAAAAATAAAAATCTTGTGATTAACGGTATTTACAGTGTACAAGATTTGGTTTGTAGTTCTATGGTTATTCTTTACACTAGGGATAATTAGACCCGGGCCTACGGTTTAAAGTGGATTCTCAACAGGAAAAATAAATCTTGTATAAATATAATAAAAGAATCTCTCAACAGGAAAAATAAAAATCTTGTGATTAACGGTATTTACAGTGTACAAGATTTGGTTTGTAGTTCTATGGTTATTCTTTACACACTAGGGATAATTAGACCCGGGCCTACGGTTTAAGGTGGATTCTCAACAGGAAAAATAAATCTTGTATAAATATAATAAAAAGAATCTCTCAACAGGAAAAATAAAAATCTTGTGATTTAACTACATTGATAACGGTATTTACAGTGTACAAGATTTGGTTTGTAGTTCTACGGTTACTCTTTACACTAGGGATAATTAGACCCGGACCTACGGTTTAAAGTGGATTCAGAGCCACTACAAGCATCCAGGGCACCGCCGGTATTCGAACCAGAAACCTGTGGTACCGAGTGCCTGAGCCCTAACTACTCGATCATCTGATCCATATTTACGGTTTTCAGTTTGATATATGAAAATAACATAAAGTATTACTTCGAATGTCAGTGTTGTTGAATTGTTTGAAAAAATCTTTAATATTTGATAAAAAATAATATCAGATATATTAAATATATTTCATTTTAATAATCAATTATTAATGCCCGAAATATGCTTTGAACGTATGAAATCATTTCGCTGAATGATCACAAATATGGATGTTATGAATTTCTGTGCATCGTAACAAAACAAGAAATTCACTTTAAAAAAAAAATAATAAATGGAAAAGTGATAAATATTTTTTTAATAAATAAATAAATTTTAATAAATATATTAAAAAATGTATTTATTTAAAATTTACGTTTTAAATAATTTTTTTAAAAACTATAAAAAAATCATTCCTGAAAAGGTTAAGTAATAACCAACATCAGCAATGAGAGATTTACAGCTTAAAAGAAAGTCAATCATTATAATAAATTGGTATATTAATTGGTAACGCTTTATATCAACGCATTATATCATAAATAAATGAAATAGGAATTAGGAGCGTTTATTGTTAAGTTTTGAATCTCACAAATTTCATTCCAGCAGACATTAGTCTGAAAAATTTAGTTCGAGATTGTAGTGCTTAAAACACCTGTAGTGCCAGCTAGCAAGCGTGAAACATCTGTAATGCCAATTAGCTAGCGCGTAAGACACATATGGCAAGCCCGGTCATCTACTTCTGTTGTTCAATGGATAATTGATAACGGTCGAAAACATCGAAAATTCTATTAATTCATTTAATATAAATTTATTTTATTTACTTGGAGATAGAACAATATTTTGGACCCCAATTCGAAAAGTTGCCCATGCCTGGTATAAGTGAATGCGGGTTTGCTTCCTTTAATAATAGCCCCCTGTCGCTTACTTGAGAAAATGAGTTATTTTGGGTAAGATAACGACCGAGTGTTTTGCTACGACAATCATACCACCTGGTTGGAGTTTTCAAAGTTTTCTTCATTAGAATATGCAAATAACTGACAGCTATCTTCAAAATAAGCCAGAAAAGGATTGCATGTTCCTCGAGCTATTATATGAGATCACGTTAACTTCTGAAATAATATCCATAGAAGATGCAGATTTTTAATAACCAGCGAGTTCCACTTTTTGTTTTCCTAACTAGGCTTATTTTTGATATAAAATTTTTTATAATAATAATAGTAATAATTTTTAATATTAATAATTTTTAAGAGTAATAATGATTGGCCTTTGTTAATTAATTGATTATCACAAAAAAATGAAATTAGTTCTATCCCTGTTAATTTAATAAGCAAATTTTAAAAGTGGTTGAAGTAAAATGAAATATTTTACTTCAACCACATTTATACATAAAAGACAGTAGAAAATGAAAAAAAAAAAGTATTTAATAATAAAAAGTAATTTATAATTTCTTCTTAATTTATAATTTTATTTACAATAGGATTTAAAACAATTTTACTTAAGAAGTTTTTTATTTATTTATTATTTTTTTTTTTACTTCATATATTTAATTCAAACTGTTGGTTTTATTGACATTTAAACTAATTATTACATTTTTAAGAATTTTTTTATTTATTTATTTAGAGGAAAACTATTTAAAAATGTTTTTATTTTCATTGACTAATTTATAACTATATTTTCTTTTTCATAATTACCATCATTAAAGTATTTTAAACTTAAAATGTTTATAGAGAAGAAAAATGCTAAAACATTTCCAGTAAAACATTCTAAAATGTCAAATATTGCTTCTGCTTGCTTTCTTACCATACTTATCAGCATTATGTATGAAATAGCTTGAATTAGAATAAATTAAGATTTTTTTCTCGCTTTTTTTCTGATTCTGTAAGAAAATGTTTTTATAGCAGTTCATTTATTTTTATTCTAAAATTTTTCTTCAAAACGTTCTTGATAGAATTTTAATTCAAATATTTTCTTTATTGATATTCTAATATTTTCCCCATTAATATTCAAGCATAATACTAAACCAACGATTTTTCTTTCTTTTGAAGAATTATTACATTTCAATTTTGACGTTATTTTGTAAAAGTACTATTATACCAACAAAAAGTTTTATAATTACACAATACGTTAACAAACTTTCCTTTGTGTTATATTCTGTATTAAACTCTTTCTATTATCTCAAAATCTCAATTCTGAGAACAGGAAGTAAAAGTTTTCGTAATATAAATATTGAACAAGAAAAGATTAATGAAAATGTTTAGAACGGAATGACCTCCAGTTAAGAACAATAAAATGGCTCTTTTATTATCCATTGTTGTCAGATAGAAATCCACCAGATTATAGAACAAATAAAATATTTATGTGCAAGTAACTTATACTCTTAAAACACAAGCGTAACTTATAGGCTTAAACAAACGTTTCTTAACTGAAACCGCACTAACATTTTTTCTTCATCATAAGCTTTTAAGAGTAAAGAAAATTCGAACTTCAGGGCGAGCGTTAAAAATTCCTTAAACACCTAATTTATAATGCAACCTCGATATATGCACTGCAATCAAACCAGCTGAAGGCATCAATTTGCATTTTGAAAAAGCACTTCAGCCAAAACACCTGTTAAGGTATTCGTTCCCTGGATGTTGTGATGTTACCTGTCTTTTACTAATAGAGGCCATTAAAGTTGGACATAAGTGTTCGCCATAGTCTTCGTGCACCTATTTTCAGATGCTTCGAGCACGTTTCACGCTGCTGAGATGCACGAAAATTTACCGTATTTAATTTTCGTTGCTGTGTATGTAAAATGTATTAACCTGATAAATCAAAGGAGTTGTTCAAGAAATGTCTAGCCGGGGCTTCTAATTGGTATCCCGGATGTCTCGTGCCTGATAAATTGGGTTATTAGCCAGGATTCAACATTCTTACTAAGAAGGATTACATAACTAAAAGCTGCTTCGATTCCTGCTCGCATTAGAATGATGTTCTTTATCCTTGACATAAGCTTGCAGGTATTTCGTGGGCATTTCTGTAAACAAGTCGAGGAAATTCATTCGATAATGAGGTATAGGTTGGATATGAAGTTGCAACCGGGAGTTATAACTAAGTCACCGCTGCGAGATACAGTTCGGTAGAAAATATTATTATAGCTGCAATCAAGTTAATTAAAATCTATTAATGTACTAATTATTTCAAGTAAGACCTAAAGTAAATGTATTTTCCAAAAGTTTATCAAATGTAAAGCGTTTTAATTTTACCAAATTTAATTGAATAAAAAAAAACTATATTAACATAACCATTTGGGATTTAGAAAGTTAGTAGGCCTCATTAGCTTAAAATATGGAAAAAAATTACCGTAGAACTATAAATCAAATCAAATCAAACCAAACCAAACTAAACCTAGACAGTTGGTATGTTTTCGAATAGCAGACAATGTCATTCATCGATACAACTGCACATGTATAAGGAAGTACAATGTTGGCAAGGTTGTTATGCTAAATCTATATTGTGACACCATAATTTGACTGTATATTTCTAGGAGTGGCAATTATATTTGTGGATCAGAATTTATAGTACTATGTAGTGACGAATTTATATAGTGGTATCATATTTATATATTGGCAAATGATATTTCTGGGGATGAGGATTTATCGTGGCAATTCCTGGCATGGCTTTGGAAATCCAACATTCCTTTCACCATGATTAAATTTGAATTATTTTGTCCAAAATGTTATTATTTTCTGAAACTAAATCATGAGAAGTCGTATGCTAATGAATTTTAATTAATTTACATTTAATTTTAGAGTAATGATGAATGGAATTTTTTTTTCCCCTTTCACGACGATTAAATTTGATTTAGTTTTCCAAAATGTTATTAATTTTTAAATCTAAAATCATGAGAAGGCTTATGATAATGATTTTTAATTAATTTACCTATTTAATGCTAGAGTAATGATGAATGGAATGGAAGTTTTTTCAAAATGCCATTATTTTTGAATTTAAAATCATGAATGGAATTTTTTAAATTACACATTTAATCCTTTTATTCCTTTCACCACGATTAAATTTGATTTAGTTTTTCTCAAAATGCCATTATTTTTTAATTTAAAATCATTGGGAAGGCTTATGCTAATGAATTTTAATTAAATTACACATTTAATTCTAGAGTAATGATGAATGAATGTTTTTTTTTTATTCCTTTCACCACGATTAAATTTGATTTAGTTTTTCTCAAAATGCCATTATTTTTTAATTTAAAATCATGGGAAGGCTTATGCTAATGAATTTTAATGAATTTATTTAATTCTAGAGTAATGATAAATGGAATTTTTGTTTTGGAATGACGAATGGAATTTTTTTATTCCTTTTACCATCATTAAATTTGATTTAGTATTTAGAAATATTATTATTTTCTGTCATTTATATTAAATTCTAGAGTAATAATGAATGAATTTTTATATACAAGGACAAGAAATGTGAAAATTGTTCTTACTTAAATATAATAATCTACCATTAAATTTAATTCGGCTTCTATTGCAACGATTAAAAATTAACTTTCGAAATATTTCTAAATATGTAATGAAATTATTAAATTCAGCAGTTTAAATGCGTTTTGTTATTTTTGAATAATTATGTATGGAAAAAAATGTATAAGAACACGTAATTTAATGCGAAGTTTGATTCTTCATTCAATAATTTTCATTTTCTGATTAAATTTATACAATTGTTTATATATTATATCGTATAATAAATTAAAGGAAAAAAAGAAATAACATAATATTTGTAAATTTAAAAGAAAATTTTTTTTTTTTTTTTTTTTCTGTTATTTCATGGGCATTTCAAGATTAAATGTGTTGTAAAAACAATGAAACTAAATGCTTTCTTTAAACTATTTGGTTAGTATAAGTTAACAATATATAAAAAGATTTCAAATAACAAAAAAAAAAAAAAAAAAAAAAAAAAAAAAATCTTGGTGTTTTTAAAATAACCGAGCTTGAAAGAGTGGAACTATTTCAAAAGAATGAAACATGATTGACTTCAGGATATAAGAGTTTTTTTGGGGGATTGTTGATAACAAAAGATTGCATAATATAAAACATGTTTTATTTTTAAATTCAAAAAAATTTGCTTGCTTTAAAAATCTAGAATGTTGTTCTTCTTTTCCAATAGAGAGAAAAAAAAAAAAAAAATGTTTCTTATATTTTTTTTTTTTTTTTTCCCCCCTTGTAAAATTTACATGTTTTTTATATCTAAAGAACATTCTTCAAATCTTTGAAAAAAATACATGAAGTTGTATCAATCATTGTCAACGACCTAAAAGTGAATACTATATTTTTAAAAATATTGGCAAATATAAAGCGTGCCAAAATTTATTCTTCCCAAATTTTTATCAAATAGTATTTTATTTTCTATAAAATATAACTTTGATGTGAGTTTCCTTTTTTTTAAATGTTTATCAATACAACTTTTAAGGATTATGCTTTTAATTAATTTATTAATTGTTTTGAAACATGAAATTTAATTAATTTTAATTTAATATAATGTTTTTGAAATCAAAATCGAAATTTAAAAATAATAAATATATGGGCAATGTTACACTTTTTTGATAATTTGAAACTTCATTAACTTTTGTATCAAATTATTTCAGTTCAATTTTTTTAAAATTTAATTATCTTCTGCGGAATCAAATAAAGCATCTTATAATAGTGTAATCATTTTAAAATTTCACGCATGAAAATTTTCATGTATTATATGAAAAGGAAACAGAAGACCTAATTTTGTGAGTTTCCTTTAATTCTAACTAGATGGCAGCACGTGTACTGTCATACGTAATTTCTCTACAGACGTGTCGAAGTGACAATTGATACATTTTTGTAATTGAAATAATAATAATAAAAATAATAATAATCTATAACTAATAATAATAAGGCATAATAATTTTTAATCCCAATTATCTAATGTTGTATTATCTTATAACTTTATATATATATTCATTTATTTATTTTATTTATTAATATTTATGTAGATTATCTATTTAATGCTTCTTTTGTATAATTTATTAGATGTTAATCAAGAAATTGTGTTAGAAATTCAATTGTAAACTTAGGTTAGATATGCAATTATATAAAAATTATTTGATTTTGATATCATACAAATATTTCTTTTATATTATACTCTTACAATCAAATATTTGTCGTGTACAAGAAAAAAATCAAAATTGTTTAATGTTATGAGGTCTCTGCATTGTCTTTTTTGAAAGTATTCAATATATAAAAGTAAAAGAAGTATTTAAAGTTCTTTTCAATATATTTGATGTTTATTAATGATATTGAAACGAAGCTTTGTTTTATAAAATGCAAGTTTTCAATCAGTTTGGTTATAGTATTTTTGTTATATAGTCGAAAGGATATTTTCCATTTCTCTCTAGTTTTAGAAATTGAATTTTTGCTACATAAATATTTCTGCTATAATGCTTGGGTTATACTATAAATTTACCTTCAATTTCCTTTATTTTATGTCTGAATGGTTTGGAACAGAAATATTTAAAATAAATTTTAAATAAAAATCGTAATATAAAAATAAATAACATCGTTATTTTCTACGAATCGTTTCGCTTTGTTTCTTACACTTTTTACACAATGTGTTCTATTTCCAAGAAAAGATAATAATTTTAAAAAATAAGTGAATTCCTTATAATACTTTATATATACACTACTATAAACAATGACATTAAAGTACCAAATGAAAAAGTTTAAAATCAAAACTTTTAACTTTATAACTTTAAACATTACGAACTTAACTTTTAAAAACCTTAAACTTTTTTTCTTCTTTTCTGTATATAACGCCTCATTTTTGGATGGAACAAAGTTACTGATGCATACACTTTTTCGCTAAATGATCACAAAAAGATAACATTGTACATTGCAATATTTAAAGACTTAACAAGCACATGGCAATCACTGAAGTGAAAACGAAACCGAAAACATTATTTTTTATTGAGGATTTATTTACCCTTAAACCGTTATACTACAGTGTCCGAAAAGTAAAAGTTTTTCGGGCATATGGTATTTTCTTTTTAGGTTGTTGTCACTGTCCTTCACATCTGTGTGAAATTATACGCCAAAATATTCATTAGTAATCATCATGCTCACCAAAATAGCAAGCAGCGGGTTTCTCTATGGTACCCTATCTAACGCTGAATCTGCTAGAAATCTTTTATTTTAATTTTAAACAAATGAAAGTTTCCGATATTCAAAAACAGCAGTACCATACTATTTATGTACAATGTTATTGATTGAGTATAAAGTTGTTTTTTATAATACAATTTAAGATGTATGAAATATCTTTAAAAATATGTTTAATCAGTTTTCATAATAGTACATATTTCAAAAATATCTTTAGTCAAAAATATGTTTCATAATTTTATTATAGTGTGTCATCATTCGTGTGCGTACTTCCTTCACATAAACTAAAAGCCTGTGCGATAATTCTTGCAGTCTCTTAGAAGAGAGAGATAATTTTTATCAGTTCTAGCTAATTATTTGATCTCAGTTGCCTCGGTTTCTTTTGAAACAATAAACCATCTCGGAAATTGATGTAATTTACCCTTTTGGCTCCTAACCGAATTTTGCGGAAGAAGTAAAATGGCTTCCATTTAAGTTAGAATTAGGCGCGCGGATATTATTATCTAATTGTTCGGAAAAATAACGACTCACTATTTTCTTTAAGACGAGGTTGTCTATAATTAAATCATTACGAAAGAAATGCGGACATGCCAGTTGCTGTTGTATTTTGAGGAAAATATCTTTTAGTATTATGTTATGGAGAATTGTTTCATTCTTTTTGAAAAGAATGTAGGAGTGGTATACTTTTATTCCAATTTCATTTTCCCTACCTCAATGTAATGTTACTGGCGTATTTTTAATGTACAGTTTTGCAAATTGTTATAGATTAATATATTTTTTCCCTTTAGAAGTAATATTTTTATTTATTTTTTTATATTTTGCATTGTTTATATATGAGCTCATAAGCAATTCATATAACAATTTAATTTTATTAATGATTGCGGATTGATTCCTAAATCTATTTTAAATAAAATATGTTAATGGTTATAGATTAATATATATTTTCTTCTTAGAAGTAATATTTCTATTTTGCTATATATTGCATTGTTTGTATATGAGTTTATAAACAATTCATATAACAATTTAATTTTGATAATTGTGGAAAATGTCCAATTTTTTTTATATTTTCCATGTTAGATCATAAACCTATTTTAAATAAAATATTCTAATTATTATAGATTAATATATCTTTTCTTCTTAGAAATACTATTTTTTATTTATTGCATTGCTTATAAATGAGCTCATATACACTTCATATAACAATTTAATTTTATTAATAATTTTGGAAAATTGCATATCAATTTTTTAAATTTTCCATATTTCAGTTCATAAACCTATTTTATATTAACTTAAATAAAATACACTAATTGTTATAGATTAATATATCTTTTCTTCTTAGAAATAATATTTTTATATATTACATTGCTTAAATATGAGCTTATAAGCACTTCATATGACAATTTAATTTTATTGACAATTGCGGAAAATTACATATCAATTTTTTATATTTTCCATATGTTAGTACAAAAAACTATTTTAAATAAAATATGCTAATTTTTATAGATTAATATATCTTTTCTTCTTAAAAGCAATATTTTTATTTTTTTATATATTGCATTGTTTATATATGAACCTATTAACAATTCATATAACAATCTAATTTTATTGATGATTGCGGAAAATTGCATATCCATTTTTTATATTTTCCATATGTTAGTTCACAAAACTATTTTAAATAAAATATGTTAATTGTTACATATTAATATTATTAATATATAATAATAATTTGTTACATATTAATATATTATATATAATTGTTACATGTTAATTGTTATACTATTTTTCTTCTTAGAAGTAGTATTTTTAAAAATTTTTATATGTTGCATTGCTTATATATGAGCTCATAAACACTTCTTATAACAATTTAATTTTATTAATGATTGGGACACTTCATATAACAATTTATGATTATTGATTGAATTACACAATTACAATTATGGAAAAATGATTATATATTTTCCATATGTTAGTTCATAAACCTAATTATAATGTATGCTAATTGTTATAGATTATTATATTTTTTCTTAGGAGTAATATTTGTTTTTATTTTTATACATTGCATTGTTTATATATGAGCATATAAACACTTCATATAACAATTTAATTTTATTGATGATTGCGGAAAATTACATATCAATTTTTTTATATTTTCCATTGTTAGTTCATAAACCTATTTTAAATAAAATATGCTAATTGTTATAGATTAATATGTATTTTCTTCTTGGAACTAATATTTTTTTTTTTTTTTTTATATATTGCATTATTTATATATGAGCTCATAAAAAGTTCATATAATAATTTAATTTCATTGATGATTTCAGAAAATTACATATCAAATTTTTAAAAAAATTTCCATATTTTAGTTCATAAACCCATTTTAAATAATATATATATATATATATATATATATATATATATATATATATATATATATATATATATATATTATAAACATAAAACATATAGGTCCCTTGTAACTTACACTTAAAAATATACAGATAAATATCATATACAGATAATATAATAAAATCAAAAATCATCCTTAAGATGAGAACATTTTATTTACAAACCTTCAGAACTTTAGATTGAATTTCAATAAGCGATGGGACACATTCTGTATACATTGGGGGTGAACATGATAAATCTGTGAGTTGGAATGTCCTTCCATTGGTATCCAGAAAAAAGAGGTGGAGAGTTCCAACCCTCCAGATGCATTACATGCAGATATTCATTTCAAATTTACTATGGGGATATATGTTGCAGTTAAGCCTGTCGCCCTTGGTACATTCTGAATAACGATGGATCTGCTATATTTCTGTCAATCTAGTGGTAAATAACTTAAATCCACTGCTTGGTATTCGAAAACAGCATTAAATATTTATGAAAGTTCTGTATCAATTTATTTTCCAGTTCCTATTCCCTTAAAATACTTTTTTAAAATATTCATGTTTACTTATTTTTAAATAAATATTGAATATTTTGTATCAGTTTAGAAAGAAATAGCAATTTTATTTTTAAAAATATATAAACTTATTCTTTTCTTTCTTGAATTTTGTTTATATTTGCATGCAGAAATTGAAATTTTTAAAAAGAAACTGTCTATTCAATGTAGAGATATTAATTTTTACAAAACTATACATTGAAATATTTTCTATACTAGTCTTTGTAAGTCTTTCAAAAAAATTTTATTGATGTGATAAGCGAAACATAATTTATTCAGAAATGAAAAATACATTTTCTCTTACTAGACTTATAAAATCGATACAGACTATTCCGTGAAGGAATTAGGCTCTAGTTTAATAAAATAAAAATGTTTTATTTAATTAAAAGAGTTAATAACCATTTACATAAAAATTATTTAAAGATATAATTGTTATAATTTTCAATTTAAAAATTAATTTCTAAATTAGAATTAATGGCTACATTATTCAATAATAATAAGCTTTTACACTATATGTTTTTTTTTTTTAATATTAATCAAAATTTATGTGCCATTTTAAACTGATTCGTTGTAATGGTTTGCATAAAGAAATGTTTTTTAGCTTTGTATTGTTTGTATTTGGTTATTTTAGATAAGAATAAGTTTGTTTTTTTTTTTTTGTTTATAAAGAAAGTAAAGTACTTGAAGATATATTAATATTTATTTTAAGGGATAGTGACAGAATAAACTAGGGTAGCCTGGTTTTAAACCCCAAAACCAAAGCCGTACTGAAAGTTTACATGTTTATTTTGGAAAAGGTAGACTAAATCTGTACGTTGGAGTACTTCCCTCTGATGGAGGGGAAGAAAGTTCAAACCCCAGATACCATTCCCGGGTTGTTCATTCAAATGTTTGTCAGCAAAATGAGGGTGCAATACTGCAGGTTCTCCCTGTTATAACCTGGCTTACGCTGAGTCTGCTATATATCTACCGATCTAGTAACAAAAGACTTAGATCTAAATACCCGACATTTGAAAATAACATACAAGCTATAAAGTCTTTTACAAATTCAAAATTTTATTGCAAATGCAAATGAAAAGACAAATAAGACGTATATATTTAAATTTTTATTTACAGAAATACGAACACATTCCATTGGGACATATATTTCCATTAATTCAATACATTCCATGCACTTATTGAAAGAGTATTTATAACTTTCAACAAAAAAAAAATACCCCAAATTACTGCTTATTACAAAGCATGTAATTGATTTCATAATAATATATGACTCAATTCATACAATTCCTTATTGAATTTTGAATAAATAAGATAATATTTATCAAAAATTTATTATATAAATTCAAATTTCTTTTGCCTATGTAATATTTTGGAAAATGAAAGAAATTAAAAAAAAAAAAAAATTTTTTAAAGTACAAATAAATACTTTAAACAATAATGAGATAATTCTATTATTGAATGAAGATGAAAAATATATGATTAAAATAGGAAAAATAAATTAAGTAGGCCAATCTGAAAATTTTAAAAATATTAATATGTACATATATGTTACTTCTAAAGGAAAAAACAAATTAAATTAATCCAAATATGAACACGTTGTAGACGGTATGCAGTGAAAAGTATATGGCTTGAATTTGTTTGCAAATATTGAGTAAAAAATTGGTAACAGAGTGGAATATTTATTAATGAAAGCGTAATTTTATAAAATTTAACTTTAAAAGCTAACAGTTTCTTTCTTTCTTTTTTTTTGTTTTAAATTACAATGCATACATATTTACCATATTGATTATTGTTGATAACAAAATTCTTTACGGTTTTCATGTCTTCATGATTTATTTACTTCTAATTTATTAATTCTAATTTATTATGCTAAATTGCCTGAAATTTCTAATGAAGATATGCCAATTTATTTCGGAACACATTAAACATTTTTTTTTTAAACAGTAATTTTTGCCTTACAATACTGAAAAATTTCTGAATTTAACGTGTGAAGTGGTTACTATTTTTAAAAAATAAAATAAAAAAATTAATTAATCTGTACATATATATTATTTCTAAGGTAAAAAAATTAAATTACTCTGTTAAATTCTTCCAAATATGAACATATTGTAGATGGTATGCAGTGAAAAGTATGTGGCTAGAATTTTTTTTGCAAATATTGAATAAAATATTAGTAACAGAATATAATATTTATTAATGGCAGTTTAATTTTATAAAATTTAGTTATAAAAACTAACGGTTCTTTTTTAAGTTACAATGCATACATATTCATCACATGATTATTGTTGATAACTAAAATTCTTTATGGTTTTAATGTTTTTTCATGTCTCCATAGTATATTTACTTATAATTTTAATGTATTAAACGAAATTGCATGAAATTTTAAGCTCGGAGATGCCATTTTATTACGGAATACATTAGCCATTTTTTTTTTTTTTTTTTTTTTTTTAAACTGTAACAAAAACAGTATTTTTTTTGCCTTACAATGTAGCAAAATTTTTGAATTTAACGTCTGAAGTGGCTACTATTTTGAAAAATATTAAAAAAAAAAAAATACTATTTACTAAAAGTGATTAATTCTTTTCGTAATTGCTGACATCTCTGCAAATGACGTGAATTTCCGTCATCTGTTGCCAACAGTTGAAAAATAAAAGACGTGAATTCACGTCTTCTGTCTTCAAAGTGTTAAGAAAAGATTATCTGTAAATATACGCTTATATTCCACCGAGCGAATACAATTTTTAATAATAAACAATAATATGCGATTAAAAAAATTTTAAATTACATTAATGTTAAAAACTTGATATAAAATTGCATTAAAATAATGTAAAAAAATACCAATAAAATAAAGAACAATCATTTATCAAATTAAAAAAAGTTTCAAACACAATAATAGTAAATGCATCCTGTTTCTAATAACTTTCCTTGAAAATAATAGTAATTAGTAATTTCAGCATTAACTTTATTAAATCTTTTGTCTGGATTACATGTGCGTTATCTTAAAAGTAATTGGTGGCACAAAAATTAATTTACACCACAACGTTAGCCTTCTTTTAAGCTACGAATTTGGGTATGGTTCTGAATCTTCCAAATTATCTTCACTGAGCAATTTAAACTTCCTTTTTATTATTATTATTATTATGTGTGGTTTTTAAACGCTTGGTCAAGTCTGTTGAAATTTAATGTTCAGTATGTTTTGAAGAAAAAAATTTTCGTTAAAGCCAATGACATAAAAAAAAAAATAAACATTGGCCTTCACCTTGAAGAGGAATTTCCTTCGACTTTGACAAGCATGAAGAAAGCAATGGGCGGAGAAAACGAAAGTCAGTTCTTATAAGAAAAAAAAGGCAGGGCTTAAAGGAAGGGGGTGGACCACCCACGACGTGGAAAGTGAATTTACACGCGAAAAGGGCGAGGTCCCGGGCCATAACTCGGACTTTATAGTCGATTTCACACTTCAGAGATGAGATTTTTACACTCTATTGGCCGTTGTCTAACCACCATGCAACGGGGGTCATGTGTGACATAAGGCAAAAAGAAAAAAAAAAAAAAAAGTGTTCTAAGATTATTTTTTGTAAGTCGTTCTGTTTTTATAGGGCCGAATAAAGGTAAATAGGTGAAAGGTTACTCTAAATTAGGGACCCCCAAACACATGCTGTTTGAGTTTTATTAGATACTTGGAAAAACGGAAAATGCCGCTCTTGTGATATCTAAGAAAACTTGTTGGTATTAAAAACAAAACGAGGGAGAAGCATGTTTTTAACAGTCAGCTAACTATATGCATGACTGCTTAAAAATCATCTTAAAAATAAAGAAAACATGTTCTCGCATAAAACAGCGTACAATATTTTTTCTCTTTTCAAAATGAAAAACCATTTTTCACTTATAAAAAGGATTTAGAAATTTTTTTGTCCCACCAAATTTAAAGTGAAAGAACAAAAATGCCTGTATTACGAAAAATGAAAATTTACTGTAATGATTTAGGATGGTTTTAAAAATGAAAGAGTCCAAATAATTTTTCTTTGCATGAATGCTGAAATAAATTCCCTTTCAAATTTATGTTTTTCAAGTATAGGACTTAGAAACTGGAAGCAAATGTTTGGGGATTTCTGTTTCCGAAAGGAGACATGTTTTAAAACTTAGCAAGAAGTTAAAATATTAAATACCTTTTCAATTCTGATTGGTGATCCTTTTCAATGTTACTGGAACAAGCACACAGCGATCGACTATCGCTCGTCATCCCTTATGATCAAGGATTCATTGTTAATTAAATTAAAACAAATTTAATTATTAGTGCCCTTAAAATTGCAGTTCGGCTTCAAAATATATACCACATTCATATACACATATTCAATACAATACATTTAAATACGCACATATCAATAAATACAGTACGAAATACAGAGTGACTATACATACAGAGAAATTGTTTCTAGGGCAGAGTTGCCAGAAGAAAATTCATACCAGATAAGGATCGCAGTATTCCCTTGTCTTTTGAATATATCTATACAATATGAATCTGAATTTTGGAAAAAAACTTATCTTCTCGGATGCGAACTAGTTCAACATTTTTGGATCTGACAGAACGTGAAAAGTGGAGAAAACCAAACATAGAAATGCATTCAAGGAATTCTCCTCCAACATTTTTTTTTTTTTTTTTCTTATCCCACTAGTAGACAACATCTAACAGGTGGGTGAAAAGTTAATAGGCTGACACATAGATGGCGCTACTAGTATTAAATCCATATGATTATTAGTTAACCCTAATCTTCAAAAGACACGTGTATAAATTTGACAGCTGTTGCACTATTAGTATGTGACTTATAGCATTTTTAGTGTTCATCACGTACAGTCCACTCGGCTGACTGTCGGTTGGACTCTGTGTGATATGATGGAACCATGTTTCATCCATTGTCACATATCGACGCAAAAATTCGGGTTTATTACGATTGAACAACTCCAAACACTGCTTAGAATTATCAATTGTTTGTTGCTTTTGGTCGATTGTGAGCTCTGCGTGGCACACACTTTGAACAGAGCTTTCGCATATCCAAATATTCATTCACGATATGTCCAACTCGTTCCTTTGATATCTTTAGGGTCTCAGCTATCTCAATCAACTTCACTTTACGGCTATCAGAAATTATTTTGTGGACTTTTTTGATGTTTTCGTCGGTAACAGCCTCTTCGGGGCGTCCACTGCGTGCATCGTCCTCGGTGCTCATTTCGCCTCGTTTAAATTTAGCAAACCACTTCTCTACGGTTGATTTTCCTGGTGCAAAGTCCGAATAATGTTTATCAAGCCAAGCCTTGGCTTCAATAGTATTTTTTTTTGCCAAAAGCAATGCTTTATTAACACACGAAATTCCTTTTTATCCATTTTTCAAACTAACAAAAGTTGCTTCACTAAAAATTCTACAACTCACATACTAATAGTGCAACAGCTGTCAAATTTATACACGTGTCTTTTGAAGGTTAGGGTTAACTAATAATCATATGAATTTAATACTAGTAGCTCCATCTATGTGTCAGCCTACGAACATTTCAGCCCACCTTTTAGATTAAGTCCAAGAACCTGCGTTGTCTCATGTAAGTATTGAAAGGGAGGGAGGCGGTCAGCTTCTGTTGTGGTGGAGCACCAGTAGGTAGAAGTCTCCAAGTCGCTGAAGAGGGAGGGCAGTGTCTTCCGGGGGGACTGCCTTGCATTTGCTACCTCCACCCTAATGTTCACCAGCGGGGCACGACTGATGGCCAAGTGACTGGCACTCGGTGACACAGGTTTTGGCTTCCAGTCCCGGCGGTTCCATGAATGTTTATAATAGATCGGAATCCACTTTAAACTGTAGGTCTCTGTCTAATATGAATGTTGGGTGTAAAGGCTAACAACCCTACACCGTAAAAAAAAAGTCAGCGTCACGGAGCCAAGTCAGTCTTCTATTATCTACGGGTGCTTCCATCATAACAGAAGCTGCCCCCTTCCCTTTCCCTCCTTCTATGAGATCACATACGTTCTTGGAGTTGATCTTGATGTTGCTGTCTACTTACTAAGTGTGGATAAGAAACACAATTAGATTCGATATAATTGTGAGATAATTACTAAAAAATGTTAAGTTAAAGGTTGTTATAACAATTTGAATATAAAATTTTTGTTCATTGTATATTAGAATATATTTTTTATTTTTTTTTTTTTTTTTTTTTTTAAATGAAGTGGACATGAAAAAGATTAAACTTAAACAATATTCATGCAAAAATAAAAATAAGGAGTTAGTAAATAATTATGTTGTTGGTTTCAAATGCTGAATACTTTATCTTAGGTCGATTGCAATAATTTAATAAACAGAAACTAGTTGCAGATAATTTTAAGAAAACAATTATCAATTATTTTATTTAAAATTGCAATTAAAAAATTGCAAATAAATTAAATCTTTTCTAACATATTTTCATAATACGTCTTTGTGTTTTTCAAGAAGAAAAAAATATAAATAAAAAAATTAACATAATTAATAGAATAATAATGAAATTATTAGAAAATACACTTGAACGAATCTAGATTTATTTATCTAGATTATGAACTTTAAAAAAAAAAATCTAGAGCAAAATAAGTTCATTGAAACTCAGTTCTTTATCTATTCATCATGGGGAAATTAATATATTTATTAAGTAATTCCAATAAAACGAAAGTGATAATAATTTTTTTTTTAAGAAAACAAATTATATTTTTCCAAAAACGTTATGCAGTTTTATAAACATTAAAAGGGTTGTTTGAAACCTTTACTTTTTGAAACTAACCATGAAAAAAAAAAAAAAAAAAAAAAATGCATAAAATTCTTAGAAACGATTCGTCCATGATAAAAAAAAAAAAAAAATCACCATGCTTTTCATTATTTGTTTTAAAAGTTTTATGCTTCAGTTGAAATATTAGTATACAGAATAAAGCTTCACGAATCAATGGTTAAAAATAAAAGCATTTCGTCACACTAATTATCCTTTTATTTGTTAACATTTCTAATTTTTTCATTCATAATTACTTTAAAAAATCTATTTAAACATACATACATTAATCTTATTCTTTTAAATTAATCAGTATAAAAATGTAACTTTTTTTTTACATTGATAATTGATGAATTAAATGTAAGACAATCATTTTGTTATATAACATATTAAAGTAAAATTTCAATAAAGTTTATAAAGGTTTATATCAATAAAGAGTTTGAATACATTTTTCTTATAGTATTTGACAAAAATACTAAGCAAAAATGTTATTTTAACGATTATTATTAATTTAAGATTATTTGTTATTTTATTTACGATTATTATTATATTTTAGATTATTTTTTATTTTATTTACGATTAATTGTTATTTTATTTATTAATTTTATTTTACGATTAAGTAAACCACCATTACATCTAATCGATTAATATGATTACGATTATTCTACAAAGAGAGCGTGAACAGAGGAATGGATAATTGTTACTTTAATGTAATTAAAGTAACAATCACATTACATTAAATTAAACATTACATTAAAGTAACAATTACAATACAATTTTTGAAAGTTTATATTAATAAAGAGTAATATAAACTTTCATAAATACTTAAGTAAGTTATTATTTTATTTACACTTATGATGATTACGTAAACCACCATTACATCTAATCGATTAATACGATTACGATTATTCTACAAAGTGTGTGATTATTCTACAAAGTATGTATATAATTGATGAACAGAGAATACATAACTCATAAATGTTACTTTAGTTACATTAAAGTAAAATTACAAAATCTAGGAAGGTTTATATCAATTAAGGGTTTGAATACACTTTTCGTATATGTAGTATTTGACAAAAAATATTTAAGCAAGGTAATGTTTTATTTGCGATTATTACCGTTAAGTAAACCATCATTACATCTAATCAATTAATTTGATTACGATTATTCTACAAAGTGTGAAATAATAGGTGAATGTTTTTGAACATTTACAAATTGCAATTTATGTTAAACAAATTATAAATTATTTTTTTAAAAATAAACAAGAAATTATTTTTGTTTCAAATTGAGTGTTTCCTCAATGATATCCTCAACATCCACATACTAAAGCGATATGAGGGTAATATATATTACTGGCTGCATTTTTTTTTTTTTTTTTTTTTATCAAAAGAATCGATCTTTGTCTACTACGAGTAGAATCATTTAGTTTTTTTTTAATTAAACCTAAACAAATTTAAAAACGAAAACTTCTTCATAATTAAATTCATAATATCATTATTTTCTAGTATATATAAAAAAAAAAATAATAACAAAAATTAATTACAAATATTATAAAAAAAATAATTCAAACTCTTTAATATTAATAATTTTAATAATAATAATAAATAATTCAGTCTAATTATTGAATCCTATTTTTGAATAATTAAATGTTATATAATTAAATTTAGTTTTCTAATCAAAAATGGAAATTGGCAAATGCAATCTTATTTTTAATAGATTTGCTACGTAGCAATAAAATGTATTAGATTAAACACATTGAAATTTTCAATATTTACTTTTTGATAAAAAAAAATCACAATACTGTTATACTCTTTGTATAATTTTGTTTAATCTATTGCATTAAAAATATTTAGCTAGAAAGCAGAAAATAATATTCATTTTAGATGTAGATTGGAAAAGGTTCTTCTACGAATAATTTAATTTTAGCTGAATTAAAAGCCAAATAATATTTTCCTCTTCTTAGAAAGAGAGAAAAAGCGATTTTATTTTTAGCAATTTAAAAAAAAATGTAAAAAAAAAAAATAAATAAAAAAAAAAAAAAAAAAAAAAAAAATTATCTATGTTGAATGCAAAAAAGGACACGTATTTAAAAGATTAATTTGATTTTTTTTAGTAATTTCAAGAACATTTTTTTCTTTTAAAGCTGCTACTTATTTGATTTTTTTAAATGTGAATGGATTGCTGATTACTTACAAAGTAGTAATTGTAAAGAATACGTGAATTATTTTATAATTAAACACGACGAACAATTAATTTTTACATACTTTTTTTTCATCAATTAAAATATTAAACAGAAAGTAAAATATTTTCAATTACTATGTACATGTTTAGGGACTGGCGCTCGGTGCCATAAGTTTCGGGTTCGAGTCCCGACTGTAGCATGGATGTTTGTAATGGTTCGGAATCCGCTTTACACGTATATATATACACAGTCCAGTCACATTAATGTGACCACCACCTACTTTCGACGTTAACGTGAAATAACCAATCACAAAAGGCAGGTGGCAGCGCATTGCAGTGGAGTGTATATAAAGGATGTCCTAGGGCATTGGAAAGCATTTCAATCGTTGCTGTCCGCTAATCGTTGTTGTTTCGTCCGCTCTGACAAAGGTGGTTATTCTGGCTTTTTGACGGGGTGATCACTGTGTATATATATGTGACTGGACTGTATATATATATATATATATATATATATTTATATATAAACCCCTCCTGTATCGAAATCTATGAGTAGGCAGGCGGCCTTGGCCCGCCAATGTAAATAAAGATGAATATTTAGAAGCCTGATGGCCGAGTGACTGGCGTTCTATGCTGTAAGTTTCGAGTTCGGGTCCCGGTTATGCCATGGATGTTTGTAGTTGTTCTGAATCCACTTTAGACAGTAGCCCCAAATCTAATATGACTGTAGAATATAGGGCTGGAAACCGTACCCCGTAGAAAAGAAAACATCTTATGTTTCGGAATCTAGACGGCCTTGACTCGCCATGAGCCTGTTGCGCCATTGAAGAAGAAGATGTATATGTTTATTCATATGGCGATTTTCTCTGGGGAATTTATAGCAAGCATCAAAATAAATTGTTTTGTGATTTTAAATTTCAATAAAAAGGGGTTCAAACATTTTCTAGATGGTGCGTCCTATTTCCGAACTAAGAAAACTTGGTTCGAAATCTAAAAAGAGATACAGAAGTAAATGCTTCTGTGCCTACGTCGTGGAGTAGCATGATAAATCCATAGGCATGGAAATCTATCCGTTAAACTCGAAGTGGAAAGATGTAGGATGCGTGAGCTCCAACCCCTTTCCACTTAGTCGTGTTTGCTCTAAGTTGTGGTGAGAATATACAATTAAAATGCAACAAGACTCCATGATTCACTTTGGTTAACGCTGAATCTGTTACATATCAGTCGTTCTTAAGGCGAATATTCTCATATCTAAGAGTTTAAGATTTGGAAACAGAATACTAAATCTTTCATTTAGCATGTATTATGAAGAACTACAAGATTTAAAAAAAAAATTCTATTCACATTGAAATTAATAGTGTGCTTACAACTATTTATTTTTTTGTGAATAAGTTTTATTTATTTTTTAATTGCCTTTCAAACAATAAAAAGTAGAAAAATTTTCTTTTTATAATTATTAATTAACTGACATTTACATATGAAGATATTTATAATAAGTAAATAAACGTTCACAGTTTGAGGGCAGCAGGGCTCAGGTTCGTCCTTTGCTCTTACTAGAGAATCGCTCTTACCAACATGAGATTAATTTCTGCATATGTTAAAATAAACACTTGTTGAAGCTAAA
Organism: Caerostris extrusa; assembly: GCA_021605095.1. Taxonomy (NCBI): domain Eukaryota; kingdom Metazoa; phylum Arthropoda; class Arachnida; order Araneae; family Araneidae; genus Caerostris; species Caerostris extrusa. Next base: position 37,628 of record BPLR01013619.1, read on the forward strand.
ACAGTGGCGGAAAAAAATATCGGTTGTCCCTCGATCAAAGGAATCCTCGTCCGAAACCCAGAAAATTATTCGAATGGATTCAGCCTATTCCGGGGAGCCTATTCGTTAAATACATATTTAAAATACACCATATTCGTTATTTACATATTTGAAATATACCTTATTCGTTATTTACATATTTAAAATATTTGAGAGAATAAAATAAAGATTTTTTTTTTTGCAAAAGTTTTGATATTTGGATGTTATAACACAAATTTTCTTTTATTACTTGATTTTTTTTTTTTTTTTTACGTGTGGACTCAATAAAAATTTTATAATCTATTTTCCATCAATTGTCTTTATTTAATTAATTCGTCATCTGTTAATATAGACATCTTTTCGTTCGCATTCAGATTTTCTGCTAACCTCGCTCATGATGAGATCCTCTTTGACGATGGGCCTTATAAATCTATTTGCTGAGAATTCTGTCCATTGGCTTTGTGGAAGTAAACACAAAGATAGAGAAATTTCAGATGCTACCATTGGGGACTTTGGTTTCGAATTTTGATAGCAAAATGTGTGAGAAGTATAGCAAATCATCACGGTGTATCCTAAATAAACTTAATCTATTACGATACCACTATTGGTAGCAATCACTCTAAAGAGATGTTGGCAATTGAAAAATCGGATCTTAGATGACTTTTTTATCTGAAAGAAAAACACTCAGAATATCTAAATGAGAGGTACAATAAGTCATAGTGTACAGTAAAACATTATTTTATTAAAGTACTTTTTTCTTATTAATCAAAATCTATACTTGAAATATACCGCACATCAAACTGTTCTGTAAAACTGGGTATCTAATAAATTTTATCCTTGCTGCTACTTCACGCAGCCTAATTAGATACTATAAAATTCCATATCTCATGGAAGTGTCATTAGGAGGGCGGCTACTCATTAATTTAATCTAATCCTCATTTTATGCCAACTAGATGAGGAGCCGCAATTTAATCCTTCCAAGTTTTGTTTTCCATCGATGCTGAGCCATCAATAATTAATTAGAGGTTTACGGTGTAAGTTCCCAACTTGGATCCGCCACCAACTTTCGGCGCGACGCCATTTTTAAAAAGTTGAAGGATTAGAAGCCCGGTGAAACTTGCTGATATTAGGAATAAATACGGTTACCCTGTAATTAAAAGTTTTTAACAAAGTTGAGAAGAAGGTGTGTAAGAATTGCCGTTGTTTTGCAGGGTCTTTTGGAAATATTATCTCATAGATTTAATGAGGGAAAAGTTTGCAACAGCCTTTATTATATCGGCGAACAGTTTGGAGCAGAAAGTTGTTCCAAAAGTTAAAAAGTTTGGTTTTGAAAGTGCAACTTATCAAAATCTGAAACTTCTGTAACCATATTTTTCTATTTAATATTTTGCATAGAATCACATTTACTTATAAAAAATCAAGAATTTCAGATTACATTTTATGCATGTAATCTGAAATTTTTAGTACTTATACTGAATACTTATATACTTATTTTTAGTACTTATATTTGAATAGTACCTATTCTCGAAAAAAATGTATTTAAAAACGGACAGTTTATGCGTTTTAAATATATATATATATATATTTTTCGTGAATAAATACTGTTTGAATGCAATAAATGCAGCTTCTTTTATTTTGAATTTAGAAGGAACATTAAAATTCTTATCAAAAATTAGCTTGCAATACAAATGTAAGCAAGTTTTTACGGAAATAAATATTATTTTATTATTCAATAACCGAATTTATCAAATCACTGACTCTATATTATATGGAATATCGATATGTAAGAGAAAGCTACACATTTAAAACAAACTTTTAACTTTTTCTAACAATACCCAAACGTTCGTAGACATTTCAGCAAAGAAAATCAGTTCATTGCACGAAAGCATTAACTCAACTGGCACGACTACAACTGATAAAGATTTTAAATAGGGGTAAGTGAACTTCCGATAAGTCCATGTAGAATGTACGGGAATATTCTTTGTTTCCACTAGTATGATTATAATTTTTGTATCTATTATAATAGCTGTCTAATGCAAAATTTTTAATACTCTTTAATGTATTTGCTATTTAATTGTTAATCTACTTTCCAAAAAAAAAATCAAATGTCTTTGATTTAGTGGCCATTTAAATCCTCGTTTTGTACAGTGGGCTTTCAAGACAATTTTACAAAACAAATGTATTTTTCATTGCAAATTAAACAATGCAAAGATTGTTACTCACATGTTTAAAATATACCTTCATTCCTTATTTACATATTTAAAGCATACCTTATTCTTATTTACATAGTTAAATTATACCTTATTCTTTATTTGCATTTATAAAATATATCTTATTCATTATTTATATATTTAAAATATTTGAAAGAATAAAATATATGTTTTTGTAAAAGAAATATATTTTTGACATTTGGATGTCATAACACAAATTTTTTTATTACTTAAAGGTTTTTATTTACTTTTGAACTCAATAAAAATTTTATCAATCATTTTTAAAAATTCAATCAAAATTTTGTATACTGTTTCCTATCTATTGTCTTTATTTAATTAATCCGAAATCTATTAATAAGGACATATTTTCGTCACATTGAGATTTTCTGCTGAGCTCGCTCATGATGAGATCCTCTTTGACGACTGAAATAGTTCAATTCCGCGGCCAGATAGACGCGAAAACAGCAAGATATCGATTTTAAATGATTAAATGCATGAAGGCATTTACAATAATTAAATAAAGCCTATTGCTAATTCAATGCCATGACGCAATCGAATTGATTACACGGCTCCCATGTCCAATTTGAATCCTGATGCCTTCGTGAATTCGACTGGACCCGGATTGATACCGTCATACTGGAGGAGTACTGAATGTGTCGAATGGATGCCGATGGACAATTCGGGAACACATGTTTAACAAGTAATTATATTTCAGATAACCGATAACAAATGATTTTCATCTTTAACTTTCATATAAACGGATATGACTGAGGATATAGTTTATTAAAAATTGCCTTTTTCTATTTAAACGTGGTGAAAGAATGTAAGAATTAAATAAAAGTGAATTTATTTAATTAAATTGAACTCAAAAAGTATTTAAATAAACTGAATTTTTATAAATAAATTGATTTAAAAACAAATTTAAATAAAGTGTATTTAAAAAAGAATTTAAATAAAGTGTATTTAAAAGAATTTAAATAAAGTGTATTTAAAAAGAATTTAAATAAAGTGTATTTAAAAAGAATTTAAATAAAGTGTATTTAAAAAAGAATTTAAATAAAGTGAATTTATTTAAATAAAATGAATTTTAAAAATTTAAATAATGTGAATTTAAAAAGAATGTATATAACGTGAATTTAACAAGAATTTAAATAAAGTGAATTTAAAGAGAATTTAAATAAAGTGAATTTGAAAATAATTTAAATAAAGTGAATTTGAAAAGAATTTAAATAAAGTGAATTTATTTAAATAAAGGGAATTTAAAAGAATTTAAATAAAGTGAATTTAAAAGAAACTTAAATTTTTTAAAAAGCACAATTTTTAATTAATAATTAAAACCTTCTAAATTTTTAAAAATCTATTTTTATATAATTAAATTTAAAAACTCGATGGGTAAAAATTTAATATATTTATAAGGAATATATATTTTATTGAGAAATTTTTCAAAATTCATTTTTTATTCACAAAATTACTGTCTAAAAACTAAATCTGTTCCATTATTATGCATTGCCTAATGTTTGTTTAATGTTAATAAAAGAATTTTACATAAATATTAAAACTAATAGAAATGCATTTTGGATAAATTTTTGATTAGATGTAAGACTCTGATTACGAGATCATTCGATTAAATATCTATAATAGTTCTGATATAGTATTCTTATTAAAGTTATTCTATTTTTTTGACAGTGTTAAGTAGGATAGCTTTCATTAGTCGCTACTAAAACATTGGAATAAATAGAAAAATCAACAATGCCGAGTATACATCATTTTTTCAGGGAAATCATACAGGAGGTAATTATTATATTGAGAACAGAAAAAAAAAATCAGAAAACATCAATCAGGCTGCTAATTGAGACACTGCCCCGATCTGTACCGATTCTATTTGTTTTCAAAAGAAGCGACTACAACACACACCAACAACGTAAATCTAAACTTCACTTTTCTTGACTCTTTCACATTATTTCTGGTTACAAAAGGCCCTACTGGGATAAAAACGCCAAGAAAACATTTCAAGAATTCACTTAGTTTAATGCATATTTAAGAAGAGTATTTATTAATAGTATACTATGTCAATTGCTACAAATTCCCCTCTATAAAGATTGAATTTATGCATTAGTAAGCAAATTACTTAATGACTTGAAAAGAATATTCAGTTTTTAGTTTTTACCGCTAACACGCTTCGGCAACTAATCGCGAATTTCATTTGACGAAATTTATTTGACGCTAAAAGGCTGTAAAAACGTAACCAGGACCATTACAATACTTCACGGACTCTATCTCTAATGGCGCCCTAAATTTAACCAGATAATTTTCTGCACTATTGAGCCGGACCTTTGGTAAAGATACCCCGATGGAAGGAAGCACTACAAAAAAAATAAAAAATCAAAAAAAAAAAAAAAAAAAAAAAAAAAAGAATAACCAAAAGCAAGTAATCTTTGTACCGGAATTTAGAGAGTTCAGCCACTCAGAAACCTTACAGATGGCTTTGTCACTGAACGTCACTCAATGGCCAACTCTTAAAATGGATAGCCAGGATAAATTTCAAAAATGTATCGCACTCAGTCCTCTACAAGCCAGCAAGATAAGGTCGTAGAGTGTATCGCATGGGAAACTACAATGTCAAGTAGTAGAAGCACTAAAAATAAAAGGGAACAGGAAAGCAAAAAAAGAAGAAAGAAAAAAAAAGTGTACCGAGAAGCACTTGAAATGTCCTCCCTGGTGACTAAATCCCACTCTGTCCCCTTGCAAAAAAAGTCGAGGATAATAATAATGATAAAGAAAAATGCTCTGCCAGATTACTGCTTTATCAGTTCCCCGGGCCCTTAGTTCTTCCGCTCAGCTACATGCAGAATTTAAAGATGGTATAGAACGTGGGGTTTTTCTGTAAGGAATTGAAAGTCCGTCTTAAACATCTGTTTTCTGCTGCCTCCGATTTATTCAAGCAAAGATTTAAATTTTGACAGGCTTTTTTGTTGGGGAGTTAAAAGAAACTGTTTGACGAAATCCCCCTCTATTTCCAAGACTTTTGAAGAATTTTTTTTTTTTTTTTTTACATTACAAGTTTACAAAAGAATTGTTTGCATTATTCATATTTGTGAGAAAAATTATTTTGTATAACCATGTTGAGAGTTGTTTGATTCATGAAATAGTGTCTCATCTTTAAAAAGGTAATCGTTCATACTATTCTGAGAGGTAAATAACGTATTTATATATATGTAGTCTATAAATAAAAAAAGACTCGACAAATATCAAAGAATGTATTGAATTTATTATTACTATAATGATGATTGATATTTATATAATGTATGATATAGTTATTGTTCTTCTGATATGAAACATGAATAATAATATGATATAAGTCATACGTCATGTAAGGCATAGTACATAAATACAATTGTTAGAGACAATGTAAATTTATTGTCTGTTGGAATTTTTATTGTAAATAATATTATTGTTCGATTTTAGTAAATTTTTATCATATAGAAATTGAATGCTTTTTACATTATAACAAATATATAGCTTTGAATGTAGTTTGATTTCAAATATTTTAATATTATGTAAAATAATGGTTTTGCTTATGGAGTTTTAAAGTACTATTTTTAAATCACATACATACACTGACATAAACAAAAATTTGCTAAAATTTTACTTATAGAAATATTTTGTTGATAAGTTGCAAAAGTAGCATTTCTATAATATAACAAAAAAAAAAAAAAAAAAAAGAATTAAATAAACAATAAAAAACATTTAATGATATATTTATTCAAAAACTAATATTTTTCTTTGTTACATTTTATAATTTGTTTTTTAAAGTTGTCCTTGTACAAAAACAAAAATACAATGGACTGTATTTAATTTTGTAATAAATTTTATTAGCCCACTAAATAAATTTAACGGACACTAAAAAAAAATATATTTCGATATTAAATATAAAATAACTCCATTTTTTTTTTAAAAACAATAATTCATATATTACATAATATCAATAGGTTGTATTGCAAAAAAGTACTACTTAGTTATGGTAACCCTAATATATATATATATATATATAAATGAAAAAAATAAAATAAAATAAATATATAAAAACACCGTTTCATTGAACATTTTTCAAAAGTATAGTAAAAATATTAAAAATCATTTTCTTTAAATTTAAAACAAATACAACTATATTGCATAACAAACAAAAACAAAATTTTTTACAAAAAAATGTAAATCATTAATTTTATTTTTCGTTTAATTTCAAGTTTCAATACATTTTATTTGTATTGATATAACATATTTAAGATAAAAATAATATAATGTTGTTTATTGTATTCAGGGTCACAAAAAATAAATTTAGCTTTTTTAAATTATAATTCTTGTAGCAAAAAAAAAAAATTAAATTAGTCAAATTATTTATTATAAAATTTCGCAATAAAAGCAAAAAGTTCATTTTATATTATATCGCAGCAAGTATTTTTTTTTTTATTCTACTCAATAGCAATACTTTATAAATATTATAATGTTATACTATAAAAAAGCACTATCCTTAAAAGATCGATAAGAATCATTTTACAATATGTAATAACAAAATTTGTGGTATGAACTCAGTATACTTACATGTAAAAATGTAAGTAACAGAGAACATGAAATTTTTTCATGCTAAATTATTACAATACTGCAAGGTCATTTTTATTTTTTGTATATTTATCATGTTTTTTTTCCTGCTATATTGCAGCTGATGTAAAATTAAACAAAATAAATAAATAATTTTATATTTAAAAATTATAACTAAAAACATTGAAAGTTGTAATAATGTTATTTAAATTTGTTTTATATTCCTCAAATTATAAATAGGTCATTACAAACCAAAATAGGTGTTGATTACTTTAAATTATGGATGAAATTAAATCATAAGTAATTTATCATCAATAAAAACATTATGAAAACACATTTATCTATTTAAATTCTAAAATATGATTATCATTAACGCTAACGCTGACGCATTAATGCTAACGCTGGTAAATTTCTTAAATAAAAATTAATAACGTATAATTATAATCTCTCATAACATAATTTATTTATAACATTCTGATACCGATAAATTGTGCTAATATAAAATTAAAACAAATTTCCAAAAAAAAAAAAAAAGAATTTTCACAAAATTTTTTTTTTTTCCCTTTTAGCTCGAAAATGCTCATCAATCTAATATTTAAAAAATAAAGAGTTAATTTCTTAAATATTAAGATTAATTTAAGTTTTCTTAAACATTAATATATAAGATTGTGAATAAGCTCTAATTTGTTATTTAAAAAGTATAAAAATTAAAACAGTTGAGCTTTCAAATTTTGATAACAGCAACAATTTAAAAATGTTTGTTTAATATAAAAAAAAAATTCTGCTTATTTATTTATTTATTATTAATTTTTAGATAGGGTTTTCATTCTTCCCGTTTAAGCTGTGAGAATGATTTTTTAATCTTAGATTTTGTATACAGCAATTATTTTCGATGAAGAGCAGCTTCAATGTAAAAACCGTTTGAAAAATAAATTTTAGTCAACAAATTAGAGGTTGCAGTATTTTAAATATAGTTTAATAAATAATGACAATTTTCAATAACTAAATAAATTTATTTTAAAAATTATCTTATTAAATTACGTTCTTATTTTAGCATAATTAGTGTTCTGTTTATCTCATAAAAATCCTATTTAATGATTATTATTATAGAAATATCCTAATTAATTTTCCGCATGCTAAATTTTAAATTATCCTTATTTAAAGTGTACCTAAAAGAGTTAAGACTCTCGGTGCCACAGTTTTCGGGTTCGAGACCTGGGCAGTGCAATGGATGTTTGTAGTAGTTCGGAATCCACTTTAAACCGTAGGACTGCACGTGATGAACACTAAAAATGCTATAACTCATACACTAATAGTGCAACAGCTGTCAAATTTATACACGCGTCTTTTGAAGGCCGGGGCTAACTAAAAATCATATGGATTTAATATTAGTAGCGCCATCTATGTGTTAGCCTATGAACATTTCAGCCCACCTGTTAAGCTAAAATTTAGTTCAAATATTTTGGATCATATGATATGATTTATTTTATGATAAAAATAGTCTTAATCAATATGCCATACTTTCTAATTCATTGGATCTCTTTAAATATCCATATAGATACATTAATCATAATATACTGATGACATATATTAATATCCTTTGCCATAGAGCAACAATCAAACACAATCTTCATTCAAATCTTTATGTATCACACTTACCAAAATATTTCAATTAAATTTTATCTTACTTATGGGATTCTTTTTTTTTATCGTTTTACCATTAAGTAAGCTAAAATTTATTTCAAATATTTTGGATCCTATGATATGATTCCATTTTATGATAAAAATAATCTTAATCAATATACCATACTTTCTAATTCATTGGATCTGTTAAATATCCATACAAATACATTAATCACCATATACTGATAACGTATATTAATATCCATACCATAGAGCAACAGAATCAAACACATACTGATAAAACGATAAAAAGAAACCCAGAAATACGCTAAAGTTTAGTTCAAATATTTTAGATCATATTATATTATTCCATTTTATGATAAAAAATTGTCTTAATCAATGTTCCATACTTCAATATGCCATTGGAACTTTTAAATATCCATATAAATACATTAATCATCATATACTGATGATATGTATTAATACCCATTGTCATAGATCAACAAAATCAAACACATCATCTTTATGTATCACACTACATAACGGTGAAACGATAAAAAAAACTGGCTAGAAAGTAAGGTTAACAAAAGCGAAAATCCACCCCCGCCTTCGCTGAGAAAAGGGTGAGGATGGAGTTAAGAGTTTTCTGGCCTCCATTTTCATACCTTGATCCCTTGACATCCGTCCCGTAGCTACACAATGGCGTCCTATTGCACCACAGATTAAGCTAATCGGATGATTGAATCGCCCTGGCTTTTTCTCTCTACAGGTGGCTGGAACATTTTTTTCCCCCATATTTCATGGGAGACGTCATGGGGGTGTTTCGTCTTTTGATATCGAAGAATGGCTTTCCTTTTCATTGAAATTTCTTCTGCCTTTCTTTTTGAGATATGAATGGCATTATATCGAAAGCTCCATCTGAAGGTTGTTTAGGATTTATTTTTTATCGATTAAATTTGACCTCGTTTTTTGTAGACTATTCTGCATTTTGAAAAAAATAATAATAATAATAATAATAATAATAATAATGTTGTAAAATCGTAGAAGTTGACATCTTTTATTGAAATTTATTTTTTTGTCTGAATTTTGGCTTCATGAACATTTTTAAATTAAACCAGAAAATTATTACTTTTAGAAAATTATTAAATTTGATTTAGGTTTTGGTAAAATATAAATCAAATTTAATATGTAATATTAGTTAAGTATGTGATATTCTTTTTGTTTGAGGCAATGAATTATTTAAAGAATATTTACCAGAAACAAAAAGACTCTAAAAACAAAGAGTTGTGTCACACAAAAATGCAAACAGTGTCACACAAAAAAGCAGAAGAGAAAATTACTCTTGTGTTGTAGAAGATGACATCTTTTTTATTGAGATTTATTTGTCTGAATTTTTTGCTGCGGGCATATTTTTAAATTAAATCAGAAAATTATTATTTTTTTTGTTAAATTATAAAGCAAATTTAGTATGTAATATTAGTTGGTACTTACGTACTAACGGTATCTTGGCGACAATTAGTGAAAACGCGCCAACCACCGCTACAGATTTGGCGGTTTTAAGTGGCGCCAATCCACACAAAAAACAATCAAAACGCTTTCAAAATATTTTTATTCAAAACAATTAAATATATAAAACACATCATTTAAAATCAAAACAACAAAATATATAAAACACTTCATTTAAAAATCAAAAACGATTTAAAAATGCAAAACACTGTATTTAAACACAAATTACTGAAAAACACTTCATTTAAACACAAAGTAGTCAAACGGATTTAAGTGGAAAAGAGGCCGATATGCAGTTTACCATGGATTCAAAACAATCTTTTTTTTTCTTTTTTTCCGCACCAGAAGTATATGAATCTCAAAGCTGCAATTACGAAATGGAATTCTGCTTCCTTCAAACCAGTTGTCTTTTCGGAGTCCCACACGATGAGCACACTGACTGAAATTGCATTTCCAAAACTTACGTTCACCAAAATAAAGTTTCATGTTATGCAAAATTGGGACATTTTCGTTGTTTTGGTAAAATATTTCGCTCCTGGAAAAATAAAATTGCATCGTGCTCCGTTTCTGGCAAATCCCAAATACGCATTTTCGTATCACAACAATATGGCGCCGAAAAACTCAGCAAATCTACAGCCGTTAGATTGCCGCCACTTAAAAGCGCCAAATCTGCAGGGGTTACTGTATTGGCGCCACTGAAAAACCGGCAAATCTGCGGGGGGTTCCATTGGCGACACTTATAAACGCCAAGTCTGTCGCCAAGGTACCGTTTGTACGTAAGTACCTATTAGTTTAGTAAGTATGTAACATTATGTTGTTTGAGGTCATGAATTATTAAAAAAAATTTTTAGCAGAAATAAAAACAGATACTGAAAACAAGAGATTTGTGTCACACAAACAAAAAACACAAAACATTTGTAAAATGTAAGAGAAAATTACTCCTGTGTTGTAGAAGATGGCACCTTTTTCTTGAGATTTATTTTATAGTCTGGATTTTTTGCTGCGGGAATATTTTTTTTTAAATTAAAAACCAGAAAATTATTATTTTTTTGGTTAAATATAAATCAAATTTTATATGTAATATTAGTTTAGTAAGTATGGAATATTTAGTTGTTTGAGGTCACGAATATTGGAAATAATTCAGCTGAAATAAAAACAGACACTAAAAACAAGAGTTGTGTCACACAAAAAACACAAACGATGTCACACAAACGCACACACAAAAAAAATCACAAAACATTTGTAAAAAATTACTCTTGTCTTGTAGAAGAGGACATCTTTTATTGAGATTTGTTTTATAGTTTGATTTTTTTGATTCGTGAATGTTTTTAAATTAAATCCAGAAAATTATTATTTTTGGTAAAGTATAAATCAAATTTAATATGTAATATTAGTTTAGTAAGTAAGTAATATTCTTTTGTTTGAGGTCATGAATTATTTAAAAATAATTATCAGGAATAAAAACACACTAAAAAATAAAGAGTTGTGCCACACAAATAACACAAACTAAAAAACACAAAACATTTGTAAAACTCAAGAGAAAATTACTCTTGTCTTGTAGAAGATATCTTTTTATTTAGATTTATTTTATAGTCTGAATTTTTTTATTCGTGAATATTTTTAACTTAAACCAGAAAGTTAGTAATTTTTTGGTAAATTCTAAAACAGATTTAGTGTGTAATATCAGTTTAATAAGTATGTAATATTTTGTTGTTTGAGATCATGAATTATTTAAAATTATAATTTAGCAGAAATAAAACAGATACTAAAAACAAAGAGTTGTATCACACAAAAACACAAAACACTTTAAAAAACGCAAAGAGAAAATCTCTATTATGTTTTACAACACAAGAGTTATTTTATTCAAATCAAATCTTTATTATTTTGTTTCCCCCATAGAAAATTGCTTCACAATAAATTCAAAACAAAATACTCCCTACTCACAAATGGTTAAAATATTTGTTTTCAGTATTATTAAATATTATTTTATGTAACTCTACCAATTACATAAAATAATATTGATATTAGGGATTCTAACAATTGTAGTGTTTTTGTTATATAAACAAAATGAAATAGCAGATTTATCTAAACACAAGTTATTTTATTCCTGCTTTGTATATTTTATCTTTAAATAAATTCATAGAAAATCAGCTGCACAAAAAAGTTGTTTGGACTTTCTGACTTCTGAGGACTGATATTTTCTTATATCTTGTTTATTTAAAAAGTTAACCAGAAGAAATAAATGATAGTAACATCATATAAAGAATCAGTATACATTGCTTATTAAGTAATTTTCGCTATTCCTTAAATCTGTTCTTTTAAAAATATTTTTACCAGAGAAGAAGTAAGTTTTAAAATTTATTGTATGTAAATTACAGTGTCAAAATAATTTTGCAGTGATTTTGTGTTGAAGAATAATAAATAATGTAACAATAAGTAAAAATAATAATAGAATGTAAAGAAAATAATAAAAAGAAAATATTAAAAAGAAAATAATGTAATAAAAATGATGTAACAATAAGAAAATAATGTAATTTTTTTTTTTTTTACGCTTTTCTGACGGTGCTTAAAATCTTTTTTTTTTTTTTTCAAAAAAATTGAATTTTTTGAAAGTTATTTTATTGCAAAATAAACTAGTTAAATAATAATTAAGCTTCGTTATAACACTCTTTTTATTTACATAAATAAAAAATAATATTTTTAGTTTAACAAATTCAATAAAATTTTATATGAAGCTAACTTTTGATAAAAATACAATAATATTTTGTCCTTAGCACTGTGTTTAAAAATCCTCATGAAAAATATTCCAGTGACATATATTGTTCAATATTTGTAATTATAAGGTTTCGAACTGAAATCCCTCATTTCAAAAGTCTACTCTTTTATTCCTTCAGACACTTTATACTTGCTTCTTCTTCTTCACTGGCAGAACAGCGCCATGGTGGGTCAAGACCGTTTGCCTACTGGCAGATTTGGTTACAGAAGATGGTTTTCTATTTTCTGGGTAGGTTTTCAGCTCTTCGCAGAACGATCTACAGTGATATTAGAACGGGGCCTGAATAACTGAGTGTTTAGCACTCTGACGCTCGGTGCCGTAGGTTTCGTGTTCGAATCCGCCGCCTGTACCATAGGTGTTTGTAATGGTCTAATATGACTGTAAGAGCGTCACGAAGCCCAATCAGACTTCTCTCACCCACATCATTCCCAAACATAGGGGCAACTCAACTTAAGGCACAGTGATGTGGTGTGATGTAATAGTAGTCGTCATCATATTAAACTGGGACCTACGGTTTAAAGTGGATTACGAACCGTTATAAGCATCCATGGCACCCCCGGGACTCGAACTCTAAACCTCTGGCTCCCAGCGCTACTCACTCGGAGCGCAAGCGCCACCTTATACCTTAGTTATCAATTTGTCCTTGAGAAATTAGCAAAAATAGCCGTAGTAGAATTTATTAATCAACTGAACTATATTTCTACTTTTCTAAGATGTTTTTATTTTTATTTTCAAGGATACCAACTCAAAATATTTTTTAATAAATTTTAAATTTATTGTTCAAAACAACGATAAGGCTCAAGATATGTTGTAGTATATAGCAACATAAAAACAAATTGATAAATAAATAAGTATGTGAAATTGATTGGAAAAAAAATATTGTCTACTTTGTTTATAAATCACAAAAAAAAAAAAAAAAAACTACACTCAGAATGCAAATAATGATTTCAGAATGCAATCACTTTGTTTCTTGAAGTATTTCTGAACCGTCTAATATAAAAAATATAAAAGAAACCGAAATTATTTCCCAGCACCACGTTCTTCAAATTATCCCTAGGCGCAGCACCTGCGAATATTTCATATTTCAGACACGTTCCTCTTTCCAGAACTCCATAGAAGAGTTTCCAGATTACAAATATGCATAAATAACAAACATCCATGGCACCGCGGGCACTCGAACCCTAAACCTGTGCCATCAAGAGCTACTCACTCGGCCAACATTTTCCACCTTATGCCTTAGTTATCAATTTGTTATGGAGAAATTAACAGAAACAGGCATAGAAGAATTTATTAATCAATTGGACTATATTTCTAATTTTCTAAGAAGTTTTTTTTTTCCAAGGATAACAAATAAAAATTTTTTTTTTTTTAATAAATTTTAAATTTATTGATCAACTCTATTTTAAATTTAAATCTAATCTCATTATTAACAATCATAGCATTGATGACTAATGTATAAGGTGGGGTCAGTTGGCCGAGTGACCAGCGCTTGATGCCAGAGGATTTGGGTTCAAGTCCCGGCGGTGCCATAGATATTTGTTATTTACGCATATTTGCTATCTCAAAAATTTAATAAAGTTAATGTTAAATCTTAAATTATCTAAATTTAAATTTATTAATAACAAATTATTTCTTAATAAATTTTAAATTTATTGATCAAAACAATGCTAAGGCTCAAGATATGTTGTAGTATATAGCAACATAAAAACAAATTGATAAATAAATAAGTACGTGAAATTGATTGGGAAAAAAATATTGTCTACTTTGTTTATAAATCACAAATAAAAAAATATATATATATATACTCAGAATGCAAATAATGATTTGAGAATGCAATCACTTTGTTTCTTGGAGCATTTCAGAACCATCTAATATAAAAATATAAAAGAAACCGAAATTATTTCCCAGCACCACGTTCTTCAAATTATCCCTAGGCGTAGCACCTGCGAATATTTCATATTTCAGACACGTTCTACTTTCGAGAACTCCATACCAAGAGTTTCCAGATAACAAATATCATCAGGTGTAAAAAAAAAAAAATAATAAGTAAAAGAAAAATAAATAAATAAACGTATCTAAAAAAAAAAAAAAAAAAATAAACATAACTCATTAAACATCACTTCAAAGGAAAGGAAAGAAAAAGTCGCCAATCCATCAGTTGGCGACAGAGTTGGCGTCCCTCATTAATGAGTGTCGTCCTTTTTATTGGAATAATATCGTCAATCATTCTGGTGACAGCTTTCGCAGAAAGTTCGCTCTAGGGTGTTGTAGAATTGCTTAAAAAACGAATAAAAACGGGGAAGAAATATTGATAGGGGGATGGTTATGTGTTTTGCTTATTTTGTTAAGAAGGGGAATATTTTAGACTCGAAGTAATTTTTATCCAATTAAAAAATTTTTTATCAGTCTTTTCTTCTTCTTCATACATTTGGCTGCTTTCCAACAGTTAGTCTAGCTATTTAGTGAGAATTTATAAATAATTCTTTATACTTTATACTTTTATTTTTATTTTTCAGTTAATAGAAGGTACATTATTTATTTTGTTAAAAATATTATATAAATAAAAAATTAACCTAAAAAAATTAAAAATATTACCTAATTATTTTCTTTCTCATTTAGTTATTTTCATTAAAACATTCATTTAAACATTTGGTTATTTTCTAACGCATAGTAAGGATTGCTATTGTCTATTCTATATATATATAATTGTAAATGACAGAAAATAACTTGCTCTCTATTTAAAAAGTAACCCTAATTCTCTTTCAAAAATAACAAGAATTTGAATTTCCTTGGTGAAGTGGTTTACAAATGCTGATTTGAACAATAGTAATATGATTGATGATATGAACTAGTAGAATCTGTTCAAATCCATAATTTTTATGGTTGGCCAAATGGCGAGCGCTCTGGCCATTGGTACCACAAGCTCAAGGTTCGAATCCTGGTGGCGGAATGGATGTTTGTTAGAGGTTCGGAATCCACGTTGAACTGTAGGTCCCGGTCTAATTAGCCTAAAGTGTGCAAACATTAACTATAGAGCTACAAATTAAACCACCGTGTTTATTCCAATGAGATTATATCTATATGACAATCTTCCCTGAAAGTGCATTTAGAAATTTATTGCACCATACAAATTTGAACCTTCTTCAACCGTTTAAATCTGGTCAATCTCCAACTTAATTTCAGGTTCTTCTGTCAAATTTAAATAGAGCCAATGTAATGTCAACTGGTAGACAACTCATTAAATTTCAAGGCCAAAGGTGCTTGATACGAAACTGGACAAGTCATGTCAAAGATAAAGTTTCATTGTGTATGGCCAAGAATGAGCGAGTTATATCTATTGGCCGTAATGTTTTTCCGTTACGTAGGAAGTTGAAATAAATATAGTGTAGGACATTCCTCTCTGAAAGTACTATTAAAAAATTATCACACCATACAAATCTAGGATACTGATTTGCCAGTCTGTAACTTGTTTGCAGGTTCTTCAGCCAAATTGAAGTAGAACTAGATCAATCTGGTAGATAACGCATTGAATTTTCGTGAAAAGGGTCTTGGTTCGACACAAGACAAGCGATTCAAAACGAAAGATTCCATGTCTATACCAGGGATGTGTGTGATAATTCAATTGGCTGGAATATCCTTCCATTGCACTTGAGGATCTAGGAAGGAAAGTGCAACTCTTCATCCCCAAAAAGCCACTTTTGGCAATGTTTGTTCATAACTGCTGTGATACAGCTTCTCCTTTATCATAGCCAGTGGGGTATCTCAATTCAGACACAGCAATATGATGTGTTGTTGCAGTTAAGAGCGAAATTGGTGTTGTACATCTTTTCATAGATTCACTTTGAGTTATGCTGAACTTGTACAGCATAGCATTACCACAAAAATTTTTTTTACTTCAAAACAAATAAAATCATACTTTAGAGGGATAAGGTGTAAATGTATTACGATTACTAAAAATGTTCAGTTTCTATATAAAACTATTAATTTTTTACTAATTCCAATTCAATATGTTTATAATAACAATGCAGTGTTAATTTATCTTCCTGTTTTGAATGTTAGCATTTTCAATTTAAGTTTACAATTTTCATCTTTTCATATGAAATAAATATATAAAGAAAGATTCATTTTTATTCTTTTACTTGCCTAGTTATTAGGTTTAAAGATCCTAATTAATGATGGAAATTTTATTTGCAATTATTTTTATTTTGTCCATATAAATGCTATAATATATATTCCTATAGGAAGCATGTTAAATTATTTTTAAAATTTCAGAAAAATATGTATCTTTATTTGAAAAATGTAACTTTTTAACTACCTAAAACCTTAAATTAAAATGTAAGAAATTTTTTCTCATCAAAAATTATACTTTTCAAAATAATATTTTTCTTTTCTATTTCATCATTTTTTTTATTATGTAGGTAAGACACAAATAGCAAAACTGAATAATCAGTGTTCAACTTTTTCTAAAATTTATTTATTGAAATTTGTCAACTCATTTCTCTTTGGAAGTCTGATTAAGGGAAAGCCGTCTACATTTATAACACTTGAAGACAAAAAAAAATCCATTTCTAACTTGAAAACGGTGAAGTCCTTTTGTAAACCTCATATAATTTTATATAATAACATGCATTTATAAATTTAGCAGGGAGCCAAAACTACTAATAAATTTTAATTTTGAAAGAAGGATCTGATTGGTTGATCCGATCAGTTGAGTTGATACTCAATTCTGCATTAACCAAAAAAGTTAAAGTAGGGCCTAGTACAAATTATAATATTTTATTAACATCATTAAGGAATTAGTTTCTTGTAGATATTTTATGTATTCTTTATATAATGGTATTTAATTTTCTAAAATGATGTTGTAAAG
Source organism: Caerostris extrusa (assembly GCA_021605095.1). NCBI lineage: Eukaryota > Metazoa > Arthropoda > Arachnida > Araneae > Araneidae > Caerostris > Caerostris extrusa. Next base: position 55,224 of record BPLR01013619.1, read on the forward strand.
AAAAAGTCCCATAATCAGATCTATTTAAATTTTTTGTAAATAATAATATTTTTTAATACTAATAATCAATAATAATAATAATAATCAATAATAATAAATAATAATTGTTAATAAATATTTTTAATAATAATAATTAATAATAATAAATAATTTATTAAAGTATATTTTTATTTTCCTTAAATATTTTATTAAAGAAAATTGTTATCCTTGCATGAAATTAAATTTTATTATAATATATCACATTAACTTTCTAATCACTACATTATATTCAAAAATTTCGAAGAAATTTTACCGATTTATTTTCATTTCTTAAACTATAATTGATATCTTTTCGGTTTTAATTTATTTTAAATGTTCACTAATAGTTTACAATTTTCGAAAACTATTTTTATTATATATATATGCCTTTCTTAATAGGAAAATGTGCAAAAATTATTCTTATTTTTACATTTTTTCATTGAATAAATCGTTCGAAATTGACTAAATTAGAATAATTATAATCCATTTATAAAATATTTTTTGTTCATTATTTATGAAAAAACAGTTTTTCAAATTTAATAAGAAATAATAAATAAAATTAAATTGCTAATTTTATTAAACAGCTTTTAGAATGTATAGAAAACCTTTTTTTTTTTTGGAAAATTGGATCTTCTATTCCGGAAATAAGATTTATTATGTTCCAATATTAATGCGGTATAAAAAGTATTCTTAATAGGTTTTTTTTTTTCTTCAAATATAACTGCTTCTTTTGTCCTGGAATTCTATTTTGGAAAATCTTTCTAAATTCTATGGAAAATACTTGGAATTATTTTTCAAAGAATTTATTTATTTTTTCGAATAATAATAGCATTTTCTAGTAAATTTTACTCCATTGATTGATTTTAAAATAAAATGAATTATCCTAATATGATAAATTTGATGTATTTTACTAAATTTTATATTTTTAAATTTATTTTTTGATTGAAGTTTTTACTGCTATGTACATATGCTATTGTGAAATTTTTATTGTTGAATTATCCTAATATGGTAAAATTTGATATATTTTATTAAATATTATATTTTTAAATTTATTTTGGGATTGAAGTTTTTACTGTTATGTATTTCATTGTGTATTTTTGATAAGGTTTTTGTGTTTAAATCTAAAATAAATTAATTATAAATGCAGTAATTAAAGTTAAAGGTTTAAATATATATTTCCTTATAAAATTCAATTCCTTTAAAATATTCCTTTTAAAATGCTGTTATTTATTTCATGTTATTTTTTGTTATATTAACAGTTAGTTTTTACTGATATGCATTTCAATGTGTATTTTTGATAACGAAATAAATATATTTTTAAGGTTTTTTTTTGTTTAAATCTAAAATAAATTAATTATAAATGCAGTTTTTTACAAGTTTAAATTCCTTTTAAAATAAATTTTGTTATATTAACAATAGTTTTTACTGTTATGCATTTCAATGTGTATTTTTGATAAGAAATAAATATATTTTGATAATGTTTTTTTGTTTAAATCTAAAAATAAATTAATTAAAAGTAATTAAAAAAGTTTAAATATATTTTCTTTTATAAAATTCAATTCCTTTCAAAATATTCCTTTTAAAAAATACTGTTATGTGTTTCATGTTATTTTTTGTTATAATAACAGTTAGTTTTTACTGTTATGCATTTCAATGTAACGAAATAAATATATTTTGAAGGGTTTTTTGTTTAATCTATTTTTGATAATGAAATAAATATATTTTGATAAGGTTTTTTTGTTTAAATCTAAAATAAATTAATTATAAACACAGTAATTAAATTTAAAAGTTAAAATATATATTTCCTTATAAAATTCAATTCCTTTTAAAATATTCCTTTTGAAATACTGTTATGTATTTCATGTTATTTTTTGTTATATTAACAGTTAGTTTTTACTGTTACGCATTTCAATGTGTATTTTTGATAACGAAATAAATATATTTTGATAAGTTTTTTTTGTTTAAATCTAAAATAAGTTAATTATAATTGCAAAAATTAAAGTTAAAAGTTTAAATATATATAACCTTATAAAATTCAATTCCTTTAAAATATTCCTTTAAAATATTCCTTTAAAATTCAAAATTACATATTATTAATTCTCTAAAATTGGAGGAAAAAAAAAATGATAAATTTTTAGACAAAAATACGATGTTAAATTAAAGAGAAGAGGAGGTTATATTATTTCGTATTATATATTGCTTGTATATTTATTGGATTTTATGTACAATTATATCACTGAAAGTGTATATTGTTAAAAAACTGATTTTGAAAAGGATTTTTCTAGCAAAAAAATCTGTAGTAGTTGTAGTAATGCAAATATTTAAATATGAATAATTAGATGAGGTTGTAGCTTTGGGCTATGTTTGTAAAGTTTCTGACAAATATAAATATTTAAGATATAATTATAATATCTTACATTGTGGTAAAATTGTTTCTAAAAATACCTCTCTGAAATAACATTGATTATGATATGTTTACGTATAATAAGTTTTTATTACGTATAATAAGTTATCTCATTGCATTAAACTAATTCTGATCACGGAAAACGTTAATACTACAATAAATCTAAAAAATTTAAACGTATAACAGATATTTAAATTTAAATAAAAATATTCTAATAAAATTTATCTCTTTTAAAAGAGAATACATTTTAATCGTAGGAAGTATTCGTATTTAGCACTTGCGATTTTTCTTAAAGAATTATTTACAATATTAATATTCTTTGCTTAACGTTTTGCTTAAAATTTAATACGAATATTAGAGTTTGGGCAAAATAAAAATTTTTAAAAAAATAGGAATATCAGGTATAAAATAAAAGGCCAAACTTTGTAAATAAACATGCAATAGAGATATATAAAATTCTTATATCAGTAATTAATGCCAAAAATAAATTGTCTATTGTAATTCATACTGAGTAAGTATTTTTTTTTTTAAAAAAACAAACATTTTATTGTACTTCGTCGGAAAAAATCACTCAAATTTGTAATCATTTTAGTAGATAAAACCTGGAAAATACAAATAATTTTGTAAAACATTCAGAATTAGCTAGAAAATTGTATTATTTACTGAACAGAATCCAATTTAGAATACAGCGTAACATAAGTTTCTTTCATTAAGATAACTTGAATTAAGCATTTCAGATTTATACCATTTGGAAAATTCACCAAAAATTATTCTTCAAATAATTTTCATATAAAGAAATAATCACCAAAAATTACTCTTCATAGAATAATTTTAGGCAATATGTTTGTGAACAGCACATAACAGAGATCTGAAGAACCTAACTCATCATTCTAAAAGAATAATCGAATGAAAATTTCGTTCTTTGAATTAGAATAACTCTGTTGAATTAAATTAAACCTTTGAAAATTCTCTTTGTTTGTGTGTTTTTTTTAGAAACAAGAACTGAAGAACACATAACAGAGATCTATTCTAACTTGTAGTCCTAACAGAAAAAGAATAATCGAACAAAAAAATTCGTTCCCTTTTAATTTGAATAACCTCTGTTGAATTAAACTTAAACCTTTGAAAAATATTTTTGTTTGTTCTTTTTCAGAAACTGTTACATAAAAAACTGAAGAACACATAACGGAGATCTAATCTTAACAGAATAATCGAACCAAAATTTCATTCCTTTTAATTAGAATAATCTCTGTTACACAACTTAAACCTTGAAAATTCTTTTTTGTTAGTTATTTTTCAGAAACAAGCCACCAAACTTTTCATCGCCTAATTTTTGTTAAGACAAGTTCTCGACGTATAACACAGGACTCGTTGTAAAATACCCAGAGAGGCAAATCTACCTTGCCTAACAGCATGATGAACCTCATTAAGGTAAAATTGGCAGGGAGGGTACGAGGGCGCATATTCTTCCAAAATGCATGCCAAATTGATTGGGGCGGAACCAGGCGGCTCTTCATCCCTACTGACAGCATTATTTTTTTATTCTTTGCCACCATTTTTTTTTTTTTTTTTTTTTTTTTTTCTTCTGTTCACCCTGCACATTTTGTTTCTTTCACCCCATAACAAGTTGTTTTGTTGCAGCAGAATGGGAAACACATTCAGTCTGCCAATCTATTTCAGTTCTTTTTTTTTTTTTCATGGACTGAGAGGATATTCTTTTTTATTTTTTACTTTTTTTCTTATTGCGATCAAAAAAAGACGACCCTTCTTTTTTTTTTTTTTTCTTCCGCAGCGTAATGGAATTTGAATTGAGTCGATAGCAGGTGCGACCATCTGTCTTGCTCGTACGTTTCTTTAATGAATTGCCCGTCTAGAAATGGGCGTTAATGATAGTTTGACAGTCAATAGAAACAAAGAATGGTAGGCAAATGATTTCACTCATCGAGATTCATCAGTCAAAAGTGGGTAACCGGGAAAGAAAGTAAAAACTTTTCTTTCCCTTTTCTCTTTACCGACATAAGGCGGAAAACAATTTTAGATTCAGTAGATCCATGAAAGACAGAAATATTAATAAGGAATAATTTGTCAAATCGCGGTATTCTTAATTGAAGCTAAATTCATCTTCTCTCGCTTTTTTTTTTAAATTTTATTTTTCATTCTTTTTCCCCATTGGGAAATGAATCGCCTCATTTGCTTTTGCCGCCCTTTTAACCATTGGGAAGTGAGAGTAGTTCATTTACATGCCATTAATTTTACGAGCTGTTTCTTTCATTTTAAAAAAAGATAGTTTTTAAAAGTTATTCGAATGTAGGATTTGATTCCGTTACAACGTAATTCATTGCCTGGCGATATTAGTTTTCTGCTATTTTCTTTTCCTTTCTTTTGGAATGTATGAAAATAATATTTTCTAGATAAAAAATGCAGATATGGTTTGTAATATATATAAAGTAATTCAAGATATACTATTTTTATCAAAGAAATGTATGTGAAAAATTTCATTATTGCATAAAAGTAATATAAATATTTTATATGTTTTTTCTAAAGATATTACGTCTTCACAGTGGGTTGTTCTATATGAAATTAACTGCGGAGTACAGAAATTTAAAAGGTCTCAAACAATTGTTTGATTATATTTATCAAAATATGCTCAACTACATCAATGCTCGATTACAAAGCATTTTATGCTAGTTCCACAACACACCTTTGATTTAGAGACTAAATTCAATAAAATCTGTTTTGACAGCTTCGTTTCAGCAAAATTTAATTCAGTTATTTTTAAATTCAAATATTCATTTTTTACCATTCAATTCCATTTTACTAAATTTTTAAATATCTTATAAAGTAAAAAAATAGAGGAATATTATGTATTATTCATTACAAAATGGTGATGCAGATAATTATAACAAATAAACAAATTTTAAAAAAAAAATTAGTATTTAATATGTAAATTAACTTGTAAATGTTCAATGTTTATTTTTCTGAACTTAAATTATTATTTGAATTTAACCCCTTCATATCCTATGGAAGGAATTGATAGCTAGCAGATTTAATATGTTTCTCATGAAAAATTTTGATGAAATTCAGCATTGTTTTCGAACCGAGATTCCTCAATCTAATGTGCTGATCGCAGACCAGCTCCAGGACCTTTGACTAAATATTGTTTTGTTATAAATGATTTGAAAAATGCATTACACTAATAATTAAATAAATTGTGAAATAATTATATAATAAAACTATTAGATACATTGATGTTATATGTTTTGTTAAGTGTGAAAAATAATTCAAAATTAATATATGGTTAGATACTTTACTTCATGTCACGTAGTACATACTTTTAAATTTGATTTTAAATTATCCTAATAAAATAATATGTAATCTTTTTGTGAAAAATTAAAAATGTTCATGATGATTAATAAACCTGAAAGATAATAAACAGTTTAACATTTGTATATGTTAAGCTGATTCAGTTGCCATTCAAAGTAGATTCAATTGCAGTTTCTTAATAATAATAAACTGCCATTAATATATATAAATGGATTTGTACTTCCAACTTGTAAGCAATGCATAGTTGGTTGAATATAGATTTGTGACATAGTATCTTCAACAACAATCAGATTGTATGGTTCTGTTTATTGTAACATTGTCGTAGTACAACAAAAAGAAATGTAATAATTACCCTTTAAGGCCTTTTGGAAAGCATTACACTCATTTTGCTGCAGATATAATGCAGCAGACTATGAAAATGCACCTTGGGTAATAACCAATCTACTATAGTTCCACCCAAATAACTAATGTCAAAATGAACGGCACTGGAAGAAAGAAAAGAAGAAAACAACAACAAAAAAATCATATTTCTTTGCACAGAATAAACCGCTATAGTTTTCCACGTCCAAACTTCAATCTTGGAACAGAACCTATCAGATAACGATTAATACAACAAAGTTATTTCTTTGGCGTGTTTAAACGAAGCCAAAAATCGTCCGGACATATCTAGGCACCCATCAGACGAACCGCAAACCGAGTTGTCCATATAGACACACTCTCTGGAACCAGATAAAGGAACGGGTCGCAGATAACAGACGAGTCAATATTGGAATAGGCCTTAATGGAAACGTCAGGCGGCTCCATCAACTTGGCATTGCACCCCCAACCTTATCGACGCCCTTGCTCTCCGATAAAAGAGAGCCCCAATCTTTGGCTGGCAAGATTTTTCCGAATGCCTGCTTATGAATAAAACAAGGGGTGTCATGTTCTCGGGTACAGAGGCCATTCGATCGAGAGTGAGGATGTGTTGGGGAAAACAAAACGGCCATCCGAGCTGATAATTTTTCTCCTGATTGATTATTTATTTTTTGTTTTGTTTTTATTTACTCGTAGTATAGAAACGAAAACCGATGCCAAGGCTTCCAAGACCTTAAGTGACATTATCGTAAAAGCGATTGGGTATACTAAAGAATCTGTAGTATTTTGCTGAGGAATATGTATGAGGGTTGGATTTAAAGACAAAATTGATGTTACCATTAATAAATTTTTGTTTTTTTAGATCATTATTTATCAACTGAGGGTTATATCTTTTTTCACTAGTTTCGGTAAATAAATAAAAAAAAAATAATAAAAAAAAAAAAAAAAAAAAAACATTCTAAAAGTGTATCTGTTGCATTCTGTTAAAGGTATGATCGATTTAAAAAGCAAAACTGTATTTATCTGCGATAAGTGAGAAGAATATTATATTTAAGATATTTATTGATTACTTGAGTGATAATTTAATTTTTGTAATTTATTTAAATGAAAAATTTTTTTTTCTTAAAACTTTTTATAGTACTTAATTTGAAGTAAATCTTTTATGGTTTTCAACGGTTCAACTAATTTCTCTAAATGGTTTGAAGATTATTGGACATTTTTAGCGTATTCATTTTTTTTTAATAATAACGTGTAATTAATTATTTTTATATCCAATATTTTCATATTTTTACAATTTATATTTACTATTCCGATATTTTTTGTTCCTTGTGCGCATGCGCATCGGAAACACAGCACTATTGCACTTGCGATTAAAAATGGTTTGATAGCATATGTATAAAATCCACATAGATGCAAAAACCATGAAGTGATGTGGAAGTAGACAAATTATGAAACGCGAAAACCGAAATTAAATCCTATAAAATTAATTTAAATAAATTAAAATATTTTTTAGACTTGTCTAGAATTTTTTGTACAAAAAGAAGAAATTATTTTATTTCAATTTAAAACGCCATTTAACATTTATCAGCATATACTCATCTGCAATAAATATCAGAGAAGACATTATGCACAATCTTTTATAAAGCGAGAAAATATGATTTAACTATCTATTTTTTTTGCATTTAAAATATTCATATAGTTCAGTTTCTTTTACATAACTGTATTTAATGTTAATTAATTCTAAAATTTCTATGATGGTCTATTTCAGCTTTAACAAGTTTCGTCAATAATGATATTTGAATATCTAACTAACTACAGTATTATAACCGAATGATTTTGAATTTTATTTTTATTGTGTATTGATTTATAATTATTAATATATCCCCCACACCTGAATAATATTCAAAATTCAAGAACAATTCGGTTATTAATGTAAAATTTTAAGCTTTTTATGAAAGAAGTTTTGTTCAATTTACATGTGTGTGAGAATTCCCACCCTTCTTTTTTAAATAAAGATAATAACAATTAGAAAATAGAACAAAATCAAAATGTAAAAAAATATTAAATGATATTCCTTAACAGGCCTTCGAGCATAAAATTAACAATTTCAGAATGGTGAGTTTAAATGATCTAATCACTAAATGATGATGCTTATACATTTATTTTGATCACACAAATTGAGTCAAATAATAAAAGTAATGTGATACAGATGTACCACCAAATAATCAAATGCAATAAAGGTACTGGTTTACTAACAACCAGATCATTTATTAAAAACGTATTAAACGTAAAACGCAATTATTTAGAAAAAAACAAATAGCATTCTGATTATTCATTAAAATGATGTATCTATTTTTATAAATTTATTTAAAATTTTGATTACATCACTTATTACTTACGTATGATTGTTAGTTTCATACATTTAAACCATTCAGATTATAAAGAGGATTACTCAAATTACTTTTTAAAATGAATATTTCTTGTAATGTATAACAACTCCCTAAGAGGTTTAAAATAACTGAATTAATTTTAAAGAATCATGATATAATTCAAAACAGTGCGGCGAAAAGAACGAAGTTTGAGAATATTTATTTGGTTAGTTTCTTTTAAATTTAGGATTTCAATTAGTTTTATAAATTGAAGTATTACAGATAATTTTGAAATTGAAATATTACATATAATTTTGCAATTGAAATTTAATGAAATGAAAAATTGCGAAACAATTGCTAATTTGTATGTAATAAATAGAATTACTTACTGTACAGATAATTAACCTTTTCGCAATATGAATGTTTTACATATATAAAAATTAATTAAGTACCTTTTAAAACATAACTTTAAGAAATTCTGCATTTTAAATTTTCTAATTTTGTTAAAAAGGATATCTTATATATTAAGATATCGAATTAATCTTTGTGTATAAAATACTTATTGGATCATCTACATTTAAAATTATTTTTAAATTTATTTATTTTATTATGATTAAAAATGAAGTTATCACAGTTGCACGTAATAATAAATTAAGTATTTATATTGTCTTTTTTAAGGTTAACAAAAAAAAAAAAAAAATGCCATATAAAGGAAAAGATCTATATATTTTTAATGAACAGTTGATCTCATTAAAACATGGTCATATTAAACAATTATGTAATATAATATGTAGTTTAATATATTTAAGTTTATTGTAAAAATGGGTAAAGAACGATAATTAAACAAATAAAAGCCCACTAGAATAACTCAAAAAATTTCTTCAATTATTTAGTATGTTTTAATATACAGTATTATTTTTTAATTTAATTGTATTTCATGGAAAAAAATTTCTTTAAATAAGTATATATTAATACATTTCAAAAAAATATTAGCAGAAATTTAAAACTCACTATAGAAGGTAAAAAAACAATGGAAAGAAGATTTATTCTTCAAAAAATGGAATAAAACACAACCAAAAAAGAGTAAATATTTTAAAACTAATACATATTAACGTTAAAATTAATCCCCTACAAGATGCCATTTCTTTAAATAAAGAACAATCTTAAATACTAAACAACAATCTTAAATTAAATCAATTCTTTTTAAATAAAGAACAAAACAAACACATTTATTAAGAAACAATGCAATAAATCCATCTACTTTTTCAATTTATTATAAAGGTCTGTAGAAAATTAATAAACTCACATGAAGCATGTCAGGAAAAAAAGAAATTACAATAATTTATTTATATATTACTACTTAACTTTTAATTTGCATCATTGCAGATAACATAAAGATTCTTTTTTGTAATGAAATTGGTACTTACGTATTAACGATACCTTGGTGACAGTTGCGACAATAAAGAGTACACGCGCCAACCGCAGCTACAGATTTGGCGTTTTTTATTATTCAGTTTTATATTAGGCTGTTAAATTGGCGACACTTAAAACCGCCAAATCTGTCGCCAAGGTATCGTTAATACGTAATTGAACTATCAGTACTTTGTATTGATGTAAAAGTTAATAAAAAAAAAGAACAAATTACAAGAAATGGAATAAGAAAGTTGTAATACAAAAAAAAAAGGAAACAAATAAAAAAATAAGCGAATTTTTTTTTAATGTAACAAATATTAAGGAGAAAAAAAAAAAAAATGAATAAAAAATGTATTTGTTGTAATATGTTTGATATGTCATTTTCCAAAATAAAAAAAATAATGTTTAAAGTAAACAAGCAAAATTATCATGCAGTTATTTAATAGAAAATTTAGTAAACGTAGGGTTTACTTTCAATTTATTACAAAACATGATTCAACGTATAAAAAAAAAAAAGATTTAATTAGATAAATAAATCTATACTAATATAACTTTGTTAAAACATGAGGGCACAAAACTGACAGATGTTATATACCTTGCTAATTTTTAATATTTTAAAATATTTCTTTATTAAAAATTGCTAATTTTCATTTATTTTTAAATTGTAATGGTTATTAAGTACAATTTACTGATTATTTTAAAATAATCCCACAAAATGCGAAATTGAAATAAAAAAATTAAAATATCAATAGAAGCAAATTAATAAATAGAAAATATTTTTACAGTAAGTTTAATCACGATAAAAGAAAAAGAGGAGTTATCAAAATTAAAAATAGTTAAATATTACAATTTTAATAATTAAAACAAATGTATAACATTAATAAATATGTATTACATATATCTGAAACTAAAATCAGACAGCATTTTAACAAGTACAAATTACAGATGCAGGTTATTAATTTTAAATAGCCTTTTGAATTGTAAAAATGGAATTAAATATAATTGAAGTATCAAGCAAAACATATAGTTAAATTGAAAATTGTATAGCATTAATAATATTAGTAGAAAATAGTATAGTATAGTATAATTTGTATAGTATTTTTTCATTAGCATAAAAGTAGTAAATAATTTTTCTAAATTAAAAATATGTAATTATCAGAATTTTAATAATTAAAGAAAACATGCATATGCATATAATTACATTAACATTATTTAAAAATACCTTATTTTCTTTTTTAAAGTGCATTACTACTAAGCTTTTTATTTAAAACATAAGGTACAACTAAATTTAAAGCTATATGTCTTCCGAGAATAACCTTAATTAGTCTTTTATTTCCACACTATGTGAGTTGAAAATGAACAGATGTTTTAGATGTTGACAAATGCAGATGTTTAGATTAAGACAAAAAAAAGCTGGCAGACAAAACACAACACGTCAACGGCAAGTCACTGAGACAAAACACGTTAACGCTAGTCATAACAAAACAGTTGTAAATGGAAAAAGTTTTTTTTTTAAATTCTTTTCATTTTTTGAAAATTGTTTCTGTACTTTATTTTTGTAACTTTTTTTTTTTTTTTATTCTTAAAAGAATAATTAAAATATTTGTTCTTAATAATATTTAAAATTCTTAGACGAAAAATAAGAATTCTAATAAAAAAAAAAAAACAAAAAAATTATACAAATAATAAATATAGATATACAATTTTTTAAAAACAAAATTCTAAGGCAAATTGAATGAAATATATTTTACAAATGTATGACTGTTTTTATTCGAGAAAAGATTTAAAAAACGAATGTAATTCTAAATATTCTGCGAATGTTCGAAGATTTATTGAAAAATATGCAGTTTGGCTACCATACAAAGTTGAATAGCAGTTTGTAAGAAAACAGCACAAGCATATATATATCGAAATATCTTGATTTTTTTATTACGTACTTATAATCAAACAAGATTTCATCTGACAAACAATTAAAATCCAAATCTTCTATATTTATTTCTTAAATATCATTCCAATCAGGAATTGAATATTTTGCATTTGTATTATTATTGTATTATCCAGCTTGAATATTGCAATAATAATAATTATTATTATTGTTATTGCAATTATGCAGCTCATCGCATTCAAAATTGTATTATGTACAATTATTTAAATTCTATTGTATTATTCGAAATTATTGTATTGCAGCTATTTCGAAATTAACGTAAAGTGAAAACGGGCACGTTATGCATAAAGTTTTTTTAAGCTTCTCGGTAAATTGGCGATTTCTGATGAGAGCATGCACAGTGACATCATACGTCCGATAGCGGTAAAGTAAAGCATTTGGTTTCCGTTATGCAAAAAAAATATAATGTTGATTATATAGTTTTAACGAAATGGCCTATAAACTTGCCTGTATATGAGGATCATAATGATAACATAGTGAAATTAAATCTTATTTTTTTTTGTGCATGCCTATCAGGTTTCATGCCTTGTATTAAAGTACTTATTATATGCATTGTATATTAAAGTATTGTTAAATAATAACCAAAAATCTTTTCATTAATTTTTGTATTTAATCCTTAAAAATTGTTAAATTGAAGTATTGTTAAGTAATAGCCAGAAACCCTTTTCATTAAATTTGAATGAAAATTTTGTATTTAATCCTTAAAAAATTGTTGTACTGAAGTATTGTTAAGCAATAACCAAAATCCTTTTCATTAACTTTAGATGAAAATTTTATATCTAAATCTTAGAAAATACTAAAAAAAATATGCTTTAAATCTTGTCATTAATCTTCGATCTTCTTTATCATCATCCATTGTTAAGTAATATCGTTCTATACAATTATATTATCACAAATATATAGAAATTCTAAAAAATAATTTTCTTTGCTTGCTACGTGCAATTTTTAAAAAAATTTATATTCTTTCTTAATTAATTTGTTTGGTTTTAAACATGTTTTTATGGAAAACTAAATTGTTTGCTCTGTTTGGCTAAAAGCTGCCTAGTGTGCAATTAAATCTTCCAAAATACCTATCTTTCAAAAATGGTTCTTCCATCTACCTATCTTCCAAAAGAGATTCATTTGTTCAACGTCCCAAGAAGAAGTTATAAAACAAGTCGTTGTAACTATTTGGTGGGATAGTGGTTATGGTTTCAATAACAAATGAAATTATTTTATAAATAATCATTATTGCATTTATTTTTATTGTAATGAATCATTACCACAAATACCTAAAGTCAGCAACGGAATATTTTAAGTTGCTGCTATGCACAATGATGGAATAAAATTTTCCCAAAGAACTTCCAGAAGAAAACCGGTTGTTTATGCTGGTGCTGAAACACAAAAACCGTTGGTCCATGAATCCAGGAATGATAAATAAGCCTCCACAAGTATATGCCACAGAGTTGGAGCTAAACAATAAACAAACTATCCACCAACGATAATGCATCATTTTGTGCTTATTACATTTTCCCTCTCTCTCTTCTATTGTTCCCCTGATCGTTAGGAGAGCACAGCAGCAAGATTAAAACGAGTGAGAAAATCCCTAGCAATGCCCTCTTTTTCCATGGCTTGGTGAAGAGGGGAAATGAATAAAAATAAAGTTGTTCGATGAAAAGTTGTTCCTGTCGAAGTTTGAGAATGATGGATGATGTGATATGAGCGATTACCCGATGCAAGTAATAGTTCAAAAGAGGACGGTCAGAATACTAAGACATGGACGCTTGCAGGGAAGGGGGTGTTTGTCAACTTCTTTGGAAAACCCCCAAGAATTTAACCATTGATTAAATTAGAAAAGTAGGATGGGTTTAGGAAATTCATGCTGCCATAAGCAGTAGGAGAGCATTTTTTAAAGAATAAATTGAGGGGGTTAATGAGTATGCATTTAAGTTTGTTTATGATAATGTGGTAAATGCATATTCCGGTTGTGTTCAAGAAAGAAAATCTGTTGTAAGCAATTTGAAGTACTTTGACAAAATGATGTATTATTTGAAAACCTTTCACATTTGGTGTAAAGAAAAATTCCTGCGCATATTTATCTTATAGATCAGTATATATGCCTAATGCAATTTAAGCAATAATGTAAACCAGCTGTTCTTAAATATCTTCAGATAAGTATTACTTATTTTCCTTTCCTCTAGTGAAGAGCTGGTGGCCTTTGGGGTGAACTTTGGCGAACACTGATGCTTTTACGTGTAGAAGCGAATAACCTTAGGTAAAGTACCTATCATTAAAAGTTAATTATTATTAAATTGTTATTAGTTTCAGAAAAACAAAACAAAAAAGGATGAAAGAATAATTATTAAAGATTGGTGACTGAAAATAATGCACAGCGTCTTTGCTTTCATGAATAATAACTTCAATATCAGATTAAAATTGTTTCGGTATAACAATACTGCCTCCATCATAACGGAAGTAGTCACAAATTTATAATTTTACAAGCGAGAAAATTATATAAACACCTATGAATTCAGTTCGAGGTTCTAAGACATTTTTTGCCATTTCATCATGTTAAGATCAACTCTTAGTAATCACCAGTTCAACAGATAAGATTATAAAATACACAAACCTTAACTACATAAAATTCGATGCTAATGGAGAATAGCATAATAATCTTCTGATTTAAGGAAAAATAAATTAAAAGCCTAGCAAGCATGCCCAATCACATGTTCTGGCTATTAATCACTTGCAGGTTCATTCTGTGTTTAAGAAAAATTTACAGAAATCTGTTGCCGAAATTCCTATTCCTAAGATGCCTATTGAGCTGGTGGAAGAATAAAAGTGCAACAAACCCAAGTTTTTCTCAAGTTATCTCTTTTTTTTTTTTTGTTCCAAACTATAGCGTAACTAATTATTCACTAATGATCCGTTTCAATTTCAACGAAAACTATAATTTACTCCTGAATTATGTAGTCCTCTACTTGCTATAAAGATGATTGTGGTAAAAATATTATAAAAATTGAAATTGAAAACGTTATAAATTATATATTACAAGAAAATATTGAATCATCCGTTATATATGTATGCAAAAGAATGCTATGCTATGCAAAAGAACAAACAATGATTAAAAACATGATGTTAAAAATAGTATGATACAAAATACAAATACAATAACAATGCTCAGTCTATTGAGCATCTATTGACAATAAATGTTTTTTATTTAAAGCGAAGGAATATGTGCACAGAATTCAGGCAATATTTCAGGGTAATAATTTCTTTGGATGGTTGATTGTTCATATTTTCTATAAAGTTTATTAATGGATTTTTTCGATCCAAGTGTTGAAAACTATATTTTTGTGCCAATGGATGTACATTTTTGCAGGGTATTTTAAGATGCTATGATAAAACTTAAGAATCACAGAAATTGTTGAGGCTATTGTAAAATTGTCAACAGTCTCAACGTGAATTTACAAGCTAACATATAAAAATGTATTCACATTTCATTGGAAGGAAAAAAAGTTATATCACTCGGAAAAAACAATACAATTTTAAATTTCAGTTCAAAATTTAAGTCGCCAATAGTCAAAGTGTTTTTTTAATAACGTACAACTGATACAATATAGAATAACTGATACAATACAACAACGCAACCTCTTAGGATATTCGTTCAAATGATTCATCTTCATCTTTATGTCCCGCGCTACTGATGAATAATCACATATCTATATCACTTCCACCTGAAAGATCAGGCTCGCCAATCTGACAGGGTGTGACAAAGACTTCACTGGTCTCAAAACAAAAAGCGGCAGAGATAAGCTTCTGCTTCAATTTATGTATCTTTCGGGAATAGGGAAGAGATTTTTCTGCTCCGTCCATGAATAAAACATTTCGTGAGGAAAGGGGCACCAGACTTGCTTTCGCCCCACCAAGACACTGGTCAGCCGGAACATAAATCGAGATTTTGTATCAAGTAATGGAGGCCAACATAAATTCCTGCTGCACTGGTGCATTCAATTCGGGAATAGGGTTTTATTGTGTTTATTGTTTATAATGTAAACATAGTGTTTAAAATAACAATGTATAATTAAAGTTAGCAATTTATATATTTCAGCACTTTTAGTTTAACTAATTCTGGATCATTTAACTATTCTTTTGTGGCGTTAGGGATTATTTATGTAAAAGAAATTTATAATTGAATCTGAAGATTAAACCCATGATTAAAATTTTATGTTAATCTACTGGTATAGTTGTCAGATCAAAATAAAACAGTCGTCCTGCAGTAGATCCCGATACACTGTGGAATAGACGGAAACGAGGCCCTGATTTCCCAGCAAAAAAGGTGGATTTTGTTTTACAGCTAAATAACCAAGAGAGTTGTCCTATCATTCCTTAAGGGGATAATTAAATAGATCCTTAGGTGCTCCTCCTTTGAGGATGCTACCGCTAGATACAGTCACAAGCCCTGGTACGATCTATTCATGATATCCCTGAATGGCCTAGAGAAAAATCGGTGGCATGGCTACTGCTTTTCTGTAGTCACGATTGTCTCCGCAAGCACCTTCACAAAATTAAATTGACACCTGACCCTCTCTGTCTCTTATGTGATACCCAGGAAGAAATGGATATGTCTCATCTTGCTTCCTGTTCTGTATTGTCATCTGTTTCTTTATGGAAGCTTTATTGGATTGCCAGACTTAAGTTGATGGATTAACTGATGCCATTTGTTTCTATCTTGTTCTTTCTATTTTTTTCTTTTTTATGATATCTGTTGTCCTATAAAGTTGCCATTGGGGGAAAAACTTCAACAGAAAAACAGAACGCAAAAAAACTAATGAATATAATGAAATTTTTATAAAATTTTAAAATCTTATCACTGGAAAAAAGAGAAATCCAGACCATATTTATTAGCCTAACTTTATTTCACTCTTTTTTTCCAGGGATGATGTGAATTAGGTAGAGAACGTGGAGTGAAAAACCGGGTAACTCAAAGAGTCCTAGTGCTGATGTCAGATTGTCGTAAAAGAGAATTCGATTCTACTAATGGCGCGAGCTAGAGCGATTAGTTTGAAAAACCAGTATATCCGATGGCTGTAATGACAAAGATTCGTAATGACAGTTAGACTACCTGTATTTTCCCGATTTATCTCCAATAAGATACTCGGTTCTCACTAAATTTCCATGATTGTCATATTGGAAAAAGGTTACTTTTTTTCCCTTCATTGGACATAATGGTGTCACATCAGATAGGTGTCCACCATGTTATAGGTGTCAACAATCTCGAAACTTCAGTACTATCTAGTTTTCAGATTATAGATTTTTAGACCATGGGTTTGGTACTAAATAAAATATTATTTTAAAATATTTTATTTGGTAATTTCTTCTATGAATTTATTTCATAAAATATAGTTTTGAAATAAAATTTATAACATGACAACAAATTATTTTATTTAATTTCGCAAATTGCAATTAATTAAAAAAATTAGTATGTTTTTTGATTTGTTTTAAAAGTGACCTTGTTTTCATGATTTTAACAAAAAGTTACATTTATAGAATTATTATCCTTAATGTTTTGATGTGTGTAAAATTTGATTTACAGACAAAAAATTCTAATTTTCTTGCTTAATAATAAATTAATTGATTCGTAAATTATGAAATTTCTTATACTTTTATAATCTGTATTTCAGATCAATGGAATAATGTCCTCTTAAAAGTTTAAATACCGGTACTGGTATCTAAACTGGTATTAAATAAATACATCCAATATGTAATTCATTGTGACTGTTAATGAACACAACAGCAATTACTAATTATTACGTATATTACACTTTGAATATAAAGTTTTAATTTAACATATGGTTAATAAACATTGGATTACAATTTAAAATTATTGGTTTGTATTAAGCAATTTTTCTTGTATTACCTTTTAACCCTTTTCTATTTCATAATTAAAAATAGTACATGAAAAGAAGTTATTCGGAAAGTGAAATAAAATTTTAAAAATTATGTTTTAAAAATGATAATTTATAATACATTTTTTAATGAAATTAAGTATCTTATGAATTTTTTAAAAACATGGATGAATCTTTTGTTTTTCTGATATATGCCACGAACCTGAATCCTCATGCACATTAGTTAAATGCGTTGCCACTTTGTCACAAAATGGGAGTAGCATGTTTTAATATGACAAAAACAATAAAATATACTACTTTTTTAACATTTAATTGAAATCAAAATGAGTAAACATAGTATGTTTTAGCATGACAAAAAAATTTTAAAATCTACTTCTTTATTCTCCTATTCTACTTTTCTTTACATTTAATTGAAACCAAAATGAATAAACTTAACCTGTTTTAATATACCAAAAATTTTAAAATCTACTTCTTTATTTATTTCCTTTGCATTTAATTGAAATCAAAATGAATAAGCTTAGTACGTTTAAACATAACAAAAAATTATAAAAACTCTACTTTTAATTGAAACCAAAAGGAATAAACTTACTGTTATTTAATTTATTCTTTTTTTTTACTCGTATATCAATCACTAAAAATAAAATAAACAAACCTACTATTTATTTTCATGATTAAAAACTGAAGCATAAATCTTAAAATTCTAATCTATTTCAATTTTAGCGTGTTTTTAAAATTAAAATATTAATACATTTTTATCTGATGGAAACTGTGAATAAAATATACGCCTAAACATTACACAACTTGAATTTGTATTCTAGGCAATTTTAAAACTGATTTTTCGCTTTATTCATGAATTTCCAAAAAATGTACCCTAATAATATGAAACGAATGTTAAATATTTGTGTATAATTAAATTTTCAGAGCTAAGTAAGCAGAAATTAACTGTAAATTATGTATTTAGAGTTTGAAAAGGATTTTGGGAAATTTATTCAATGAAATTAAAAACTGCTTCGACTTTAAATTAAATTCTAAATTCTGAACCAAAATAATTTATTTGAAACAGTAAAATGTCATACGCTTCCATAATTAAATCTCGAAACCAATTTGCTTGAAACATTTCTTCATTATTATTATAATAGAGAAGTAATTCAATTTTCTGAAAATACGTTACTCTTTTAAAAATAAAAGTTTGCGTAATTAATAACGAAGTTATGGAATGCAACATAAACTCATATCCCTCCTTAAACACGAGTAATATTTAATAATTTATGTAAATAATGTCTTAATAATATTTGTTATTTTTTAAGAAAATTTGTTAAATAGATGAATATTAAATTCAGTGAAAAATGTTTCCATACTAGAGTGCATTAGATAAACACTTAATTCTATATAATATGGATTCTCAAATTCATTTAAAATATTAGTAAAATCTGTTATGTTAATTTCTAGAGTTTAATGCTACCATAAGCATCCATTAAAGTTCATCAATGAACCAATGATATATTTTACTGTAATCTTAAATATCAATTTGAAAATGTAAATGAACTCACTATTTCCATACAATAAGACTGCAATTTAATGCATTATTTTATATAAACTATTGGATGTTTTAATACATAATTGGTGCCATATGGATAATGTCTACAATTAAAGTGAAAATTACTCTAATTTCATATCGCTAAAACTATAAAATAAACTTATATTTCCAAATGATATATTAAATTATATGTAATATGGAATCTCAAATTCATTTAAAATATTAGTAAAATATGTTATGTTAATTTTTACAGTTTGATGCTGCTATAAGCGCCCATTAAAGATCATCAATGAACCTATGATACGTTTTAATGTAATCTTAAATATCACGATTAAAATTGTAAATGAATTGCAATTTTAATATAATATGACTACAATTTAATGTATTATTTTATATAAACTGTTGTATATTTTAATACATAATTAGTATTCTATAATATTTTGATACCTGTTACTTTAGTACTGTTATTTTGTATCGAATATATATTTTCGAAACAAATGTTACAAGAATAACTTTTAAGTTACTATATATACTACACCTTTGAAGGTGCGTTAAATGCTTTGTTAGTTCAAAAACTGTATTCAATAAAAAACATATGATTTTAATAAAAATCAATGAAAATTCTAAATGAATTTTCTAAATCCATTAGTAAAGATCATAATTGATAAAATTACAGAAATTTTGTGGTCTACACGTTAAACCTAGTTTTAATTCAACTCATCCCCAAAATGTTGTAATAAATATAATATTCGATTAAATATAATAATATAATTCGATTAATATACAATGAAAATATTCCATTAAACTAGTTAGTTAAATCCATCTTTAAAAATTAATCACCTAAGAAATTTATTTTATAATTTTTTAAATCTCATTAAATATTCGGCATGTGGTCTGTCATAAAAGTAGCAACTTATGTATATGAAAATATGGGTTAAAATTTAAGAGTGTGTTGCACCCATTGCTTTCGAGAAATGAAGAGATTTGATGATATTTGTGACAGTATGTTATCTACGGGGTTTATTGTCACGATACTCAAAATGTAGGAGGAGATCTGAAATTATTATTAAGGTTTGTGTTAGAGCAAAAATGCGATACCACATTTTTGTGGTATACATACGTTGTGGTTTGTGGTACACATATATAGCACATAAGATCACTGACCCATAAAAAGAGTTAACAGAATAATATAAAAATAGATAAATTTCATTAAAAATATGATTCTAAAGTACAATTTATTAATATAAATCATTGAAAAATCTATTTCATTAGTTTAGAAATAAAGCAAACAACTATCTGAAGACAAAACTGACGTAAATTTTTCAACTGCAATCTTCATCTACTGTTAGAGTAAAAAGCGATATCATGTTTGTCATATACGTATGTTATGGATTGTGCTATACGTACGTTGTGGTTTGTGGTACACGTATATGGAACATAAGATTACTATCACATAAAAGAGTTAGTAGAATATTATAAAATTAGATAAATTTGATTAGAAATAGGATTCTAAAGTACAAATTTATTATTATAAATCACTAGAAAATCTATTTCACTAGTTTAGAAATAAAGCAAAGAACTATCTGAAGCCGAAAGCTGATGTGAATTTCTTCAACTACAAAAGAAGTATTTTTGCCTTCCAAAAGACGCTGCGAAAAACTCTTTTAGTCTAAAAAAAAATTTATTTCTGGTTTATTTACCTCCAGATATTTTCACGCATACGAAAGTGAGATAGTACGAAAACTTCTTATGCCACACTTGCTTTCAATGACCACGTTCTGCAATCCATCAAAATGGTATTTCTAAAAAAAAAAAAAAAAAACTTTTTTTTCCTTTAGATTAGTTAGATGCTCTATCATAAAGTTCCAGATTCTAAAGAAATTACTTTTTTTCAGGGATACTTTATTAAAAATGCCATCTTTTCCATGCCGGGATTATCAGTTTTTCTCTCGTTTCCAGGAAAATTTATTTACTAGATCTTCCAAAATCTATTAATTCATCTGTTCTCTATTGCAGCGTAGTAAATTACTAGATGGCGTTCCGTGAGTTTATTTTACGCATGGAAAATTATAAAGGGCGAACAATTGTAATATTTTTATCCACTTTATTAATAAAAAGTATAGTTTCGGAGTTTAGAATCAATCAATCATTTTTCTCGAATAATAAAACTCTTAAATGCTAATGTTTAAAACGGTTATTTTAAATTCAATTTTGGAAAATTAATAATTTTTGGCGTATTTTTAATGTATGTATTGTTACTTTTATTTCATGGTAGTTATGCCATTAATGAAACAAAGTGGCCGGATGTACAGCATATTATGTTCCCAAATTAAAATAATTCGGCATAAAATCCAAGCTGAAAGCTCTCATACTACTGTGCCCAAAAGAAAGACCAATTATTATTTTTTCAAAAAAACTCATTATTTATTCTTCCAAACTTATTTGTCAATTCACGTTAAATCTCTTCAATCCACTCAAAACGATGTCCCCGGAGTTATCTTTTGAGTTTAGGGAATAGCCAGAAGTCGCACGGTGGGAATACGGTGGTTGTGGAACGATATGGGTTTCATTTATGGCGAATAAGTCACGAAGAATCAATGCAGTGTAAGCTGCCGCATTCAGTGTTCTCGGTACGAATCGAGATTTGACGCGTTTGAGGTTCAAAATGGAATTGACAAATCCTTTTGAAATTCCAACGTCATCAGCAAAGTTCTCTAATTGTAAATCGACGGTTTGCAAGCACCAAATTTTAATTTTTGGATGTGAGTTTCGTCGATTGAGGTTGATGGTCGTCCAGAAGGCACTTCGTCTTCAACGCTTTCTCTGCCTTCTTTGAACTGTTTATATCACTTGTAAACATTTCTTTCCGATATGGGAATGCTCACTGAATGCCTTCCAACATTCTATACGTTTCCGCAAACAAAAATTTAATGCAAGTTCTTTGCTCAATGAATTCGATATTTCAAAAATCGCTGAAATCCGTTTTAGCGTCTCCCAAAGCCAAGCGTATCTCAAACCTCTAATGAATATTTTGACGTGAAATTTCACACAGATGTCAAGGACAGTGCCATCAACCTAAAAGAAAAAAAACATTCCATAACCTCGGGAATTTTAAATTGAAAATTGGTCTTACTGTTTGGACACAGTAGTATATATATGGCCCTTACATTGAACATTTTCAAACACATATATTCATCTTTTATTCTATATATATATATATATTATATAGAATTTATATATATATATATATATATATCGTAGATTCATCGTTACCTAGAGTGTAATACTATGGACTTGACACACAACACACACATTGTATCATCTTCAAGGTTTTGTACCCTCTTTCGACTTTCTGGAATCCAACGTTAAGTAATGGGATTTATCATACTCGGTTCTAGTATATGTAGAGAGCATTCCACTTGGAGTTTAAATCGAATTCTTTTAGTCAGGAAATATAATATGCTGCCCATTCGGCCACTGTGTTTAATTAATGGCATAACTCCATGAAAATAATAATACATACATTAAAAACATACATTAAAAATAAGCCGAAAATTATTAATTTTTCATCATATATATATATATATATATATATATATACATCGATGCCTAAAATGTACGAGTGACTTAAGGTTAAAGGATTTGAATAAACAATGATGGCTTTCGTTTCACTATGAAGATATATTTCTGCATTTTCGTAATCAATGAAAAGGGCCTGAATGACTTGGTGGATATCACATTAGATTTTCGAACCTAGAGTGATTGTTTTAAAACTCAACAAATAATGACGGTCAAAAGTATTTCATGTCTATTATAGAGAAATTTGAATTTTTATAATAAATTTGTAGGCAGTAATGTAAATCAATTGGTCTCGATGAGGGAGGAAGGTGCAAATACCCTAAATGACACCCTGGATTACTTGCGTTCAAAAATTTTGTGGCCCAACGGGCGGGCAACGGAGAAAGCTCCATATTATACACTGAGTAGCGCTCAATCTGCTATTATCTTACTGTTATAGTGGAAGTAAATGGGGAACTTGACGGCCGAATGTTTAGCACTCTTGCACTTGGTGCACAGGTTTCGGGTTCAAGTCTGTACGGTGCCACGGATGTTTATAGTGTTTCGGAATAAACTTTAAACCATAGGTCCCGGTCTAATATGACTGTAGATCTTTGGGTATAGGGCTGAGAACCTTACCCCTTAAAAAAAAAAAACACCCCATGTTTCGAAATCTTCCAATAGGCAGACGGGCTTGGTCCTCCATGGGGGCTATTGTGAAGAAGAAGTGTAAATAAATAATATATTAAAAGAAAAGGATTTTTACTGAATCTAACGTAGAATCAACGAGGTAATTTATATCCTGCGTGTCTAAAATTCTTCAAAGAAAAAAAAAAATTTTTGTTATCCAAATACAAAATGCTTATTACTAATAGGTTTTTGTGGTATTTCGCTCACAATGATAAACGAATATTTTTCGATACAATTAAATGATAATGCATAATGTAAACAATTTAAGAAGTAAGGGGAAAAATAAAACTGATAAGTAACAAAAACATCTCCATCGATTTTTAAAATATTATTAATTTTGTTTATTAATCAGGTATTTTTTTGTTTTTTACTTAAATGATAGTTTTAAAACAAAAAATTATTTTAACTGATTTAAAGGTAATTTAAAGGTAATTTATTCCTATTTATGTTATTAAAATATAAATATATACTTTTCATTTAAAGAAATTTTCAAATCAACTCAAATTTTCAACCAATCAGTAAAAAACAATAACATATAAAAAATAAATCAATAGGTAAGTAAAAATGTATAAGATAATTTATTGATTTTTCATTAATTTCATTGATTCATTATTATCTGAGTATTAAAATGAATTAATGCATAGGATAATATTTTTACGTAAACAAGTTCAATATAATTAGAGAATGGAGTTTTAATGAAGTGCTTTGAAAATATTTATTGATTAATGGTCGTGATTAAAGTTTATAAAATTAAAAATGAAATAAAATTATTTATTTTTAAAATGTAATTATAATTTGTTGTTTCCATTAATTGTTGTTAAACTGTTGTTGTTTTACTTATAGTGAAATTTTCACTAAAAATAATCAATTTATATTTCTTACATTATTCACTGCATTCACAGCTTTTTTTGTTAGTTTAGTTTTAATGAAAAAGTAAAATATAAATTAAATAATTAATAAATATAAATTTAATTTAATAAAAAAATAAATTATAAAAAATCGATTTAAAAAATAAAAATAATTGTAAAAATATATTAAAGAAATATAAATTAATAAAATATAAATTAATTAAAAATAAGTGAAAAATCTATATTGAAATTTATTCAAATATTTAATACGCATAAAACAAATTGAATGAATATAAATTTTAATTATTTTTCCTCTTTTTCAAATAGAAATTACAGATTCAAATATCATTTATTTACTGTCGCTCCATTTAAAATTTTAATGATGATTTATTTAAAATATACTACTTTGTTTTAACTTTCTACAATACGTATATAATATTATTAATTAATGTTTCAAATAAAATGTTTTGAAAAAGATTTAATTTATATTAGCAATGTTTTCAAACAATTATATAATGGATCTTCAAACGTTGAAATATATTAAAGATCTCAGTTAATTTCAGTTTTTAATTTAAAAGTTGAATAACATATTATTAATTTATGCAGGTAATGTTTTTATTAAATGAAATAAGTCGTATAAATTAGTATTCATATTCAAACAAAAACTGCATATAGGAAATTGTTTTTGAATGTATATAGGTATATTATGAACTATTTATTTAGATATTAATTTAAAATACAGTATCATTTCATAAAGTAGTTATTTGTATAAATATTGTACATACACAAATATTCAAAGAGAGAATTAATTTCAAGAAAATAGTGTTAGTTTATGTTTCTCATTGTGAATTCAGTATTTATAATATTGTTCTAACTTTTAATACCTTTTATTTCAAGAAAGATAATATTAAAGCGTTTCTTAGGAGGAAAATTCTAGTTCTCTACTTATAAAAAAAAAAACTTTTTAGTGCATTTTTACTTTTACAGAACAGTACTACTATTGGTATTTCAAAATTAAAATATTTAACGAAAAATAATTTTTATGCAGAAACATTATAAACAGGAGCGAGAACTACAGAATTCTCTCGCTTCAAATTTTTAAAACATATAAAGATCCTTTCTTATCTATAATTTATGTACTTATAAACTAAACTTTTGAACTTACTTTTATTAACGGTCTCCAAACTTCGTCCCGCGGGCCAAATCTGGCCTGCCAGTGTCTTCAATCCGGCTCGCGACAGCGAATAGCTTATTGTTGCTATAATAAGTTAGATAAAAAACACAGAATGATAATAACTCGCTTTTATTTACTTGCTAGGTAAAGCTTAATGACAAGCATAATACGCAGAAAATTTAACTTAAGCATAACAATTAACAAATAATTGAAATTAACTAGTGAACATCCCGAGGTAGTTATGTTGGGCTAAAAGAGTATCGCATATGTATGTATATCAATGTTTGGAATATATATATCCTGAATCAAACATATGATTTTTATCCTGAAAATTCCTCAGGAACGGAAAAGCTAAATTAACGCGAATGAAACAGCGGGTTATCCACTTGTAAAAAAAAGAACTTATGAGATTTATGTAATTATATAGACAATGGCAGAAAAATTAAAACGGTTTTGGCCCTTGGTACTTACTGGAGTGAACAGTATGGCCCTAAGGCTGGAAAGTTTGGAGACCCCTGGCCTAGAGCATCCAGATCCTTAATAAAAAAAAAAAAAAAAGAGGAATTTAAAATAAATAAAATGGCTGGTTGTGCTTTATTCTTTTGTTCTTATTTAACTATATCTTTTATCTATATTATGCATGAATATAATCTGTTAACTATATTATTCTTGAGATCATCTCTAATCGCTATATATGTTGAAAATTGTAGAATTTAGCTTGAAATGTCTTATTCGAAACATTTCTTTTTTTATCTTAATCTGAAGAAGAAGAAAAGTATCTTGAAATATACTCCGAAAATCCTCGCTGACCAATCGCTATTTTTAAATCACGAAAAAGAAAGCACCCTTGCAGAGAAGAAAAAGAATAAAAAAGAAGGAAGTAGGGCAAAAGATTTGGAAGCGAAGAAGCTGGAATCTTATCGAATACCCATTCTTTGTTTATAGCGTGAGCAGCTTAGGTCCTGACTGCGGTAGGATTTTGATTTGCATCCCTAAACGGTCCCGAGGGCTCAGAGATTGGGCAGAATATGACAGTTGGGCCACCGTTATTCGCATAAAAAGGCAGCATTAGATTTCCAAAGTGAACCTCTTCCAGATAGGAATCCCTAATGCAAGATCCGTGTTAGTTTTACGAACGCGCCGATAAGACTGCTGATCGAATTTTGTTGACCCTCTGCTTTTATGTGAATTTTAAACAACCCAGAAGGGTCTAACGTCTAGTTCGGCAGACTTTCTTTTTTGCTTTAAAACGCACTTGGACAGCTTCCATCGAAAAGAAATCTGTGTCTTATTTATTTATAATAGTTTGTATTTTTGTTAAATGTGTTCCATTAAAGCTTCCATTGTAACTTAAATCCTTAAAATTTACAGAATATGAATTCTTTATGTAACTATAAAAAAAAACAATGGTCTCTTCTACATACACTTTATTTATTTGTTATGAAGTTCTGTTTTATAGCAGTACAAAGACAGAATTCCAAACTTATAAATGTCTTTTTACATTTGTCCTCTTTTAATTTTGCACCAATTGCTTGAACATCAATAATTATGTGTAAAAGTGTTGAATATTTCTAGGATTCTGTGCACAATTTTTAATACAATGTAGCATTTTTACAAAGAATCAGAAAATTATGCTCACATTTTTGTTATACATGAGAAAATCAGGAAAACAGCTGTAAATGTGCATGCCAGTTTAATATTTTAAGTAGTCTCGGTTAAGATGATAGAGATTTAATTCATTTTCCTGCCTCTGATTGTGACTTGATGGCCAATTGGCTAGCATTCTGGCCTTTGGTACCACAGGCTTCAGCTTTGAATCCTGGCAGTGGCATGGGTGTTTGTGAGTGGTTCGGAATCCCCGTTAACTGTAGGTCTCGGTCCAATTAGCCAAATTGTACAAAAAATGACCATAGAGCGAAAAACCAAACCAATCTCCTTCTGAATTGGTATAGTTGAGTTCTATATAATTTTAAAACAATAGATTAAAAAAATTATTCTAATAGCTAAAAGTATACATAAAAAAAAAAACTTGATGCATATTCCGATTAGATATAAATATATATATATATTTCCCAGTTTATAGTAAAGGATTACTAACCTTATCTCATTAATTTTGATATATCTTTAATTATATGATTATATCATTAATAATAACACTGACAACTTTTATTATTATAACATAAACAATTTTAAAAATAATTTATTAATTTAATTTTCAAATAAGCGTTTTTTTTACTCCTTCTTTAAAATAAATATTTAATGCAAATTCATGAAAAAGTAAAGGTGACAACATAAGTTTTCAGTTTTAATTATTATTACTCAATATTAATCGCTTTTAATATTTAATAATAATAACTAACATTAAAAAATATAGCAAAAATTCCTTCCTTTTAGAATAATAAATAAACAAGAAATTTCACTATGTACAGTTTTTAAAACGACGTGTAATTTAAAGACTTCTGTTAAAAATGGACGTTTTAAAATATAAATTTACTTTAACAGTGAAATATTTTTTTCCCTTTTATAGCTTCAACAGCGGCTTTACAACTTTAACCTGGTTATTATCTAACTTCTAACATTAATCTTAAACTTCAAGCACAATTCTTCACTTAAATGGGGCAAGAACAAATTTAAAGAAAATTACCTCGATTTAAAAAGGTACACGCTAAAATTTGTAAACTCGTAGAAAATAATAATCATTTTTAATAAATTTCTACTACAAGCAGATTTTAATATAGTGGTGGGCGTATATCGATAAACGAACATTGAAAATATTAATAATAGAGGGATTATTATAATTTATTACAATTCTTTTAATCTTTTGTAAAAGGGGTATTTATAAAATTTCATTAGGGAGAATAATTTATTTCATAAACCTATTTCCATTATTTATCGTCCGTAAATTATTGCAGAAAATTATTAAAGTTTAAATTCAGGAAATTACATAATAGCAATTATTAATACAGTTAACATTTAATGTTTTGTTATTATTATTATTAATATTACATTACGAGATCAAATAATTTATGTACAGTACGAACAAATAATGTTCAAATAAATATTTTCACTAGTGATGTTACTATATGTGTAAAAATTATTCATGCTACGATAAAAGGGGAACTTTATATAACTTAATTCTATACTTTGTAATAAGCAGTGGAAAATAAATATTCATCACAATAATTTAATTGGTAGATTAAAAATAAAATAGTTCGTGTTTTGTTATAGCAGACAATTTTTAGAAAGACCCTCTGTCTTTTCCATTTTATTTAATTAAAAATGTTATATTTTCCGTGAATAAATATTTTAAATAAATGTTATATTTTGCATAATTATATTCTTGTCCTTCATTGGCGGAAAACTTCCATGGTGGGCCAAGGCAATCTGCCAGATTTATTAGTATTAATCTTATGTTCAATTTTATTAGAATTTAATTATTACTGTTATTGAACACAATATTTCCACTCAATTTACAACTTTTATTATATTCAATATTGCAATTTTATTCACTCAATTTAGCTAAACTTTACTAGAATAGGATGAATAATTTTAATTGCTAACACATTTGCAATAAAAAATAGGCAATACGCGGAAAAAAATCATATTATAAAGGACCAAAAGGTTTTTTTACTTGTATCTGTCATTTCCATACTATCAGTGCATTAATTTTTCAGCGCCCAAATTTTTAATGTTTCGAAAAATAATTAATTAATTAATTAGACGGAGATAAACTTTTAGAGATTTGTCTGTGAGAAGAAGAACTTTTTAACTAGTTAAACTTCTCGTAAAATTAAAAGTTTTATTTCTAATTTTTTTTTTATTTCATTCTAATTTTTTTCTTCCATCCTGGATTTAATTACTGAAAATATTCTTTTTGATTTATTTGCTGACGAATTTCTCTTGAAATTATTTTATTTCTTCCATCTAATATTTTTTTTTTTGTACTATAAGATTTATTTTTGATTTTTCTTAAGCTAATGGTTAGTTGTAAACAAAGCACACACTTCGTTTAGTTTTATTATTATTTTTTTCTCCTTGTCTATTTATCTACGACTCATAAAAAGTCAAAGGAAAAAGGTAAAGC
The DNA here is from genome assembly GCA_021605095.1 of Caerostris extrusa. Lineage (NCBI taxonomy): Eukaryota > Metazoa > Arthropoda > Arachnida > Araneae > Araneidae > Caerostris > Caerostris extrusa. The sequence continues at coordinate 84,833 of BPLR01013619.1, forward strand.
AGATAATTTGTTTCGACAGGATTCTTCACCAAATCAGTATTTGTTTCTTAAAAAAATTCAAATTCTTATTTAAAAATTCAATTATCCATTTAATACTAAATGAGGTGAATTAATTATAGTTAAGCTAAATTGTACTAGAATAGGGTGAATAATTTTAATTACAAACACAGCATATTTTGCTAATCCTAGAAGAATCACTCTTTGGCCTGAATCACATTCATTTGGATTGAATCATATATTGGACATCATATATAGAATTGGACCAAAATAATGCCAGCTATGTGAATCAGATTTTTCTAGCCTGGATATCATGCTTAGAAGATTTGATTCAAAATGTTGAAAGCTGGCATAAATTATGGATAAAAATAATTATCTAAAATCAAAACCTTTTCATTTAATCTAATTAGTATTATTCTTGTATTTAATTTAATTATAATTTGAATAATGACTTTTATAATGCTGAATATTTCCACTCAATATTCAGCTTTTTATTATACGCAATATTACAATTTTATACACTCAATTAATATATTATTTCTTTTATTACACAAAATTTTCAGTAACAATTTAATATTAAATAACATGAATTAATTATCGTTAACCTAAACTGTACTAGAATAGGATGAATAATTTTAATTACTAACACATTTGCAATAAAAATAGGCAATACACGGAAAAAAATCATTATAAAACCAAAGTTTTTTACTTGTATCTGTCATTTCCATTCGATCAGTGCATTAATTTTTTTTCATTGCCCTTCTTTTTAATGTTTCTAAAAATAATTAATTAATTAATTAGACGGAGATACACTTTTAGAGATTTGTCTGCGAGAAGCAGAACTTTTAAACTAGTTAAACTTCTCGTAAAATTAAAGTTTTATTTAAATTTTTTTCTTTCAGTCTTGTTTTTTTTTTTTCTTCCATCCTGGATTTAATTACCGAAAATATTCTTTTTTGATTTATTTACTGACGAATTTCTCTTGAGATTATTTTATTTCTTCCATCCAATAATTTTTTTTGTACTATAAGATTTATTTTTGATTTTTCTTAAGCTAATGGTAAGTTTTAAACAAAACACACACTTCGTTTAGGTTTATTATTATTATTTTTTTTTCCTCCCTGTCTATTTATCTACGACTCATAAAAAGTCAAAGGAAAAGGTAAAGCAGATAATTTGTTTCTACAGGATTCTTACACGCAATCGGATTTGTTTTTTTTTGTTTACTTAAACGAGGATGTTAAACAGAAGCAAAAACACTATTAAGTTACCTAATAAATTAGTTTTAAATGTATAAACGTGAATTACAAAAAAAAAAAAAAAAAAAAGAGTCTTGCATTCTCATCGAAAATCTCATTACTATTTTTCAAGTCCATTAGATTAAAAAAATTGCTTTGGGTTTTGAACTGAAAGCATATTTAATGAATGCTACATAACGTGATCTTCACAAAAAAATTTAAGTAATTTACTTTTCTTCGGTCTGAAATAAAAGTTCACATTATTATATATGAAGTATGAAATATTTACAGACTTTTCTTAAACAGCATGGGAATAGATTTCTTTTTACATCGCATGAGCCTAAAGTAGATTAATTGTTGTGCAGCTAGTTATATTTTCTCGAGTTTCCAAATCACATTCCTGTGTAATTAATATTCTTTTCATCATTAAAGACTTAACTTATTTTCACCATTTAGACTGTTTTTTTTTTTTAAGCATTAAATTATTGTTTATTAGTTTATTTCATTTTTTTTTTTTTTTTTTTTATATACGCCACTACTTTTATAATAAAATTTCTTCTGATGTAAAAAGGATTTATAGTCCCTTTTTTGCCATTTAGAAATTGTTAAATACTATTTGTTTACTAAAATGGGTTTTCAATTTTGTTTCAATATGTATTCGTTAATTAAAATAATTTGATTATAAGGTTATATTTGTATGAAACTAGTTATATTTTCTCGAGTTTCCAAAACACATTCCTGTGTAATTAATATTCTTTTAATCATAAACGACTTAACTGTTTTTTACGTATTAAATTGTGGTTTATTATTTTATTTTATTGTTTTATTTGTTTACATTCTCTACTATTTTAATAATCAAATTTCTTCTGACGTACAGGAATTTATTGTCCTTTTTGTGTGGTTTTTAAATTATTAAATATTATTGTTACTAATATGGACTTTCATTTTTGTTTCGATATGTTATTTGTTAATTAAAATAGTTTGATTTTAAAAGTGGCTGAATTTAAAGTTGCATTTCTATACAATTTTCCCGAATTTCCAAATCACATTCCAATATAATTAATATTCTTTTCATCATGGACTACTTACCTGGTTTATTTTACTTATTAAATTGGTGTTTATTGCTTTATTTTATTTGTTTATATTTGCCACTACTTTTATAAACAAATATCTTGTGATATAAAGGAATTGATTGTCCTTTTTTGCCATTTAGAAATTTTTAAATATTATTGTTACTAAAATGGGTTTTCAATTTTTTCAATATGTTATTCGTTAATTAAAATAATTTGATTATAAACTTATATTTCTATGAAACTAGTTATATTTTCTCGAGTTTCCGAATCACATTTCTATGTAATTAATATTCTTTTTCATCATTAACGGCTTAACTGGTTTTTTAAGTATTAAATTGTTGTTCATTCTATTCTTTTTTATTTTTTTATTTGTTTATATTCTTAAATACTTTTATAAACAAATTTCTTCTCATGTACAGGAATTTATTGTCTTTTTGCCATTTAGAAATTGTTAAACATTATTTTTTACTAAAATAGGATATTCATTTTTGTTTCAATATATTATTAGTTAATTAAAAAATAGTTTGATTATAAAGTTTGTTAAATATATTTCAAGTTAAATAGTTTTATAAACTTCTTGACATTTTTTAAAAAATATATTATTAATTGATTAAAAATTGTTTCATGAAGAATTTTTTTTTATTTACTAATTTTCTACCTCATTTAAAGTAAACACTAAAAATTTTTTAAATTCTTTAAATCTTAGTTTTTCCAATCCTTTAACTTTTTTTATTATTAATAATTTAAAACGAACACATTCTTTTTTTTCTTTTCTGTTCTTTTAACTTCATGCAGTAAAAAACGAAGAAGTAATTGAAACTTGTGCTTTCCTTTAGTGTATGCATTTTTTTATGATTTTGCTCGTTTCAAATTATTTTAGACTGAAAGCAAATGAGCAGGAATTATTAAAGATTTTTCAAATATCTATTGCTCACTTATTGTAATGAATCTATAATAATATTTTTAAAATATAATTTATAGCTCAATTTCGTTAATAAATTAAGAAAAAGAAATTTTAGTTCTCATTTGTTTTTCAGAAATTAAATGAATTATTTTCTTTAAATATAGTTTTTATACTTTAATAATAATTCATTTAAAATGCATTAATAAACCTGAAATTATTATGTCATAAATATTATTTGGCAAAATATTGATGTTTAAAATAATTAACTAAAGTGGTTATTTTTTAAAAGGTTAAACTTTTAAAGAAAGACGAAAACAACAATGAAGTTTACGAAAATAACTATATCTATTAGAATAGTTATATCCAATAAAGCATTGCTTAATTATCCTAATTTGAAAAGAGAAATTACATTTTAGCTAATATCTTTAATTAAATATATTGTTGAATTACAAAAAAGACATGAGAATTAATTTTATTATATTTTATAATATTGTAATATATATATATATTGATAATATATGAAGTTATCTATATTGTACTATATACTTAATGTTGTGTGTCAATAAAGTAGGAATAAAAGAAATTAATGATACTTGTTCTTTTGCATTCCAAATTCTTAAATATTGTTTCATATTGTGTATAATAATTAATGATACTTATTGATAATTATTGATACTTGCTCTTTTTAAGCATTTTCAAATTTAAATTTTGTGCGTGTCAATAATGTAGGAGTAGAAATTCTAATTTTTCGATTTAAGAAAATGCTTAAAAGAACAAGTTTATTAAAAATGCTTAAAAGTAATTTTATTAAGCAAAGTTTATTAAAAAATGCTTAAATAATATTGATACTTGTTTTTTTAAGCATTATCTATTCTTAAATTTTGTGTGTGCCATTAATGTAGGAATAAGAAATAGAATCGAATTTAAATTATTAATATTTGGGTTTCAGTTCTATCAAATTTCAAACAGGTTGTTTCTATGAAAATAGTTCGTTATAGAATAATAGTTTGATAACGTTCAAATAAAATAATATTCTATTTAAAAATATTATTTAACTATATCAAAATAAAATAATTATTTTATATAATCAAATTTATGTAAAATAATTACTTAATTAAATCTATATGATTATTTCATATCAGAAATAAAAGATCAATCAATTCAAGATTTTTAATACATGCCAATAATAACATGTCACAAAAATATGCCTATTTTAAATAAAAAGATGCACATTCAATCAAAACATCAGCGTTTTTCAATTCCTTCCATTAGCTCACACTCTCCTATATATATCTTGTTCAAATTTTCAATCGTTAATAAAATACTTTTTTATTCCTCCACTCAAATTCAAGTACATTTTTTTTAATTTCGAGTGGATGACACTTGATGTTAATTTTTTTTCAAATATTAATTAAGTAATTAAATTTAATTAATTAATTAAAAAAATTTTTAAATTTAAGTTGCATAAATCTACAAATAGATGGCGTCAGATAAACTTAAAAAATGAATGAAAATTATTTATAAAGGACTTTTGTAGTGGAAAAAAAGTAAGACTTTAAAATAATTTTTTTTTTTTTTTTATGTTACTTTATTTAAAAAATATTTGTTTAAGACAAACAAATATGCATTTGTTTGTCTTAAACAAATATGCCTAATTTAAATAAAAACAATGTACATTCAGTCAAAACTACACCGTTGGTTTAAGACAAATAAATATACAACATCATTTGTCTTAAACAAATATGCCTATTTAAAAAAAAAAAATGTACATTCAGTCAAAACATCACCATATTTTGACTGAATGTCACAACATCACCATTCATTCAAAACATCATCATTTTGTATTTAAAATAGGCATATTTGTTTAAGACAAACAAATATGCCTATTTTAAATAAAAAATGTACATCCAGTCCAAACATCATCGTCGGTTTAAGAACAAACAAAAATGAGCTCTCTGTCGTACTTACACCACAAGTATCGGCATCTCTCAAATGACGAGCCTGTTGAGATATTAAACTTGAAATGATTCCTTAATCAAGGCGTATCAGATGTCGAAAGTAAACAGATAAAAAAGAAACAGGAAAAAAAAAAACTACTCAGGAGCGCTACTTACCGAAACATAATGAGGCAGAAGAAAATATTAAATCTTCCTTCCCTTGCGGATAATGCGGAAAAGCGGATTAATTGAGCGTTATTAATTTGGATGGAATTAAGAATTCGCTTTGTAGGATAATAACCCTTATGCAAATGTGGGGCTAATACGGTTTTAAGATTTCCTGGTTTACTTCTTTTCATTTTGAGAGGTGGAAAAAAATATTCTTCATTTTGTCTTCTTTTTTTTTTTCTATTAAATTGTTGTAACAGGTGGGTTTAAAGAATAAAGAAATAAGAAGGAGAAACGAATGCAAATTATTGATATTTATTTCAATTTTTGCTTTATTTCCTCGCCATGCTTTTCAATTAGGACCACGATTTTAGATGGAGTTTCACTTTCATGACATTTCAAATACATTGTTTCCATGAAAATTATCTGTATATAAAAACTTTTTTTGTAGTTGAAATAATACAATATAATTAATAATAATAAATAATGTAATAATAAAATAAAATAAATAAACAAAATAATTATTCATAAAAATAAAACTGATTATGATTTATTGATTACATGCAGATTTACTGGCAGATTTGGTTTAGTTTGTCGTTCTACGGTCATTTTTTGCACACTTTAGGATAATTAGACCGGGACGTACTGTTTAACGTGGATTTTGAACCACTTGCAAATATCCATGCCACCGCCAGGGTTCGAACCTACAGCTTGTAGTATCATTAGGCCGCTGCGCACTGGCAAGAGTGCTCCCTCTGGCGTTCAGTAGAAATGATCAGTTGGCCTATAGATTTTCACCTGGAGAGGAAGTATATTTCACGCATCTTGCTCTTAGCAGAGTTTCAGATTTTTGGCTTGCAACGGAATCCTTCCACGAATCTATAATTATATCTCTTTAAATATTGTATGTCTAATTATATATCTGTGGTGTTTGTGTATGTGTCAATAAAGCTGTGAAATCTCCAATCCGTTCCTCGAGTATCTCAACCCAACCACACCCAGTTACAATCTGAATGCCCAACCTGCACAATACATCAATTATTTGAGTATGAATGAAAAGTAGCATAACAAATTGTTATTTAATAAAATGAAAAAGAAATTAAAAATCTTTCAAAAGAAATTATAAAAATTATGTAAATCTATTATAAAGAAATAAAAAATAAAATTATAATACAAAAAGTCAAATACGAAAATCTGATTGCCCAACTGCACATTGCAAACTAATTAAAAATAATAAAATGTATATTAAATAGATATTTTTTAAATCTAGATCATTTTATAAAAGATGATTGTGAATAATAATAAACCCTCATGTATTGTTTTGAAAGGAAAAATTAGAAAACTTATACTTAAATAAAGTGACTATAATAATATTAAATTTTCCTTTAATATATATCAATTTTGTTGTTTGTATTGAGTAACTTAAGCAAATATTGCATTTATATGATTTTTGTTTCTTTCATTTATAATTTTTAATTTCAAAGAGACGAAATTTTGAATGAACATTTTGTTACTAAACTACAATATCAAGAGACTTAATAAAGTAAATATATTTATAAAAGTAAAGAAATGGGGTTCTAAATAGAACCTAAATAGAATATCCATCATCGCATTTTTAAAATTTTCAAAACATATTTTTCAATTTAAAACATTGATACCAATAAAATTATTTCATTGTGTGTCAAATATTTTTTTTTCATGGAAAAATAGTTATTAACACTAGTTTTTGTTAAATTAAGAAATATGTTTTTAAATTAAGAAATATTGGATAAATTAATAAATATATTAGTTTCCTTGAATCTTACTAAAGATTCAAGAAAACCAATATATTTCCTAGTTTTTTTTATTAATTATTACTCCCATTTCTTAATTTAAAAATTGCTATGCAATTTCATTGTAATAATAATTTTAAAATTCAATATAAAGCATGAAATTTATGTAAATAATTACTTTATTAAATTTGTATCATTTGGTTATATATATGTTATTATATATTGTTTGGTTAATTAAAGCTTCATTTTAAAAACTTTTTCAGCTTATACAATTGTAAGATTAATTTTCATTTCCATAGAAGTGAAAAACAATCTTTATTTTTAAGAATTATTTATATATTTGCATTTCTCAAAAATATAAAAAAGAGAAGAAATATGCAGAGGGATTGAATATCTTAGCAATATTCAATTTCATTTTCTTTTGCAACATTTGAAAATTATTTCCAATTATTTTGGTTTTTCTATTGAGACAAGCTTTTCAATTTCAACCATGGTAGAAGATAGAGTTTCAATTTCATCAAGTTTCTAATTCATTGTTTCCATGGAAACAGTCTGCAACAAATTATTAAGTTAATAAGATTAAAATAAATCAATATTTAAAATAAAAAAAATCACTAAAAGGAAATTTTAACGTTCGTTACTTGTATACACAAATGCCTCTAAAATTGTGGCATCATTTTAGGAAACTACGAACGAAATTTAATTTAATTTGATTCTGAGAAGTTGTTTATATAAACTAATTGTAAATAATAATTTGTCTAGATAAACTTGGGAAATCTCTCCGAATTGTTTTTAAATGAAAATGTTAAGAATAAGATATTTTAAATAATTAAAACAGTTTTTTTCAGAACATTAAACAACATTTTGAATATTGTTGTAGTAAAATAAGGTTAGATATAATTGAAATCGGAATGATTAATAATGTTCCTAACAAATTATAAATTGTTTATGATATTGTTTTGTGCGATAGTATTTTTGGTTGATCTTTCGAACTTGTTGAATATATTCAATATTTAATTATAATTAAATAAATAAAATCTCTATTACTGCCTTAAAACGTATTTCCCTATAATAATTTGAAATTAATCATTTTTAAAATGATATTGTATACAAAATTTTGAAATATCAAATCAGTATGGAAATTAATTTTCAAAAACTATTATTAAGTAAATTAATTAAAAGTATTATTAGTTAAACGATTATTTTTTAACTACTATTTATTTATTAAGAAAATATTTTGTATATTGTTGCAGAAAAATAAGGGAAATTATAATTGAAATCGATGTAATTAACAATGTTTTTAAGAAGTAATAAATTGTTTATGATATTGTATTGTGTTGTAGTATTTCTTGGTTGATCTTTCCAACTTGCTGATTATATTCAATATTTAATTATAATTAAATAAATAAAATCTCGATTATTGTATAAAAACGTATTTCACTACTATAATTTGAAAATTAATTATTTTGAAAATATTATTGTTTACAAAATAAAATTGGGATAGAAAATAATTTAAAACCCTATTATTGAAACTGTTATTAATAGGTTTTAATTAATTAAAACTTTTATTAATCAAAAAATTATTTTTTAAACAACTATTTTTTATTAAGAAAATTATTAAAAATGCAGCTACTTAACTTTTTATGAAGGTATCATACCAACATTTCTTTTCCATTTTCCTTTAAGCATATTTTTTTTCTTTTTGGCTAAAAATGATACCCAAAACAATTAAGGATAATGGTTGAATACAATTAAAAAATAAATTTTCTGTTTTACAATTTTTATTTAGTTGTATAAGATAAAACTTGACATTAGCTGGGCTTAAATAAATACTATAATGTATATATTTTTAAATTTTTTAAGACTTTAAAATAATACCCTCCTTGTTTTACGTAGGATTAACTCAGTTAGTTGAATATAATGCAATTAACACAAAAGAAATTAGACAAAAATTATAAAAGGAATTAAATACGAATGGCTTTTTACATGCTAGCATCTCCAGTAAAAACGTTTTTTACTTAATTTTTCCCAAAAAATTCATTTAAAAATAATTTTTTAAGTTTGCCATTCTATTTGCAGCTATAAAAAGAAGTTTTTAAATCAGAGAGCATTACTTTAAGAGCACAAAATGAGAATGTTAATTAAAAGATAAAAGAATACAAAAAGAAAGGATCAAGTTCTTAAGAACAAAAAAACAAAAAATTCATCATGGAAACAAAAGAAAAATGTTTCAATAGTTGATTTAAAGAAAGTTTCAAAAATATATTAGAACAATGATACAGATTAAATATTTTTATGGTAGCTATATCAAGTGATACTTACTTGTGATAATCTTAATGTACTTCCTTCAATAATATTTTCCCGAAAAACTCAATAAAGTTGAAAATAAAGAATTAAAAAGCTTTTAATAAAAAGCCTTTGTCAAAAACCTTGTTGAATATTCGATCTTTTCCAAAAACTCTTTCAGATGGAAGAGGATTTTCTTTCAACTAACAGAAAAAATTATCCTCTTCAACCTAAAAAAAAGGCTTTCTTCAAATTAGTAATATCATCCTATTTATAATTATTCCTAAAATATTTGTTACTTATATATATATATAAAATATTTGTTACTTATATATATATATATATATATATATATATATATATATATATATATATACTGGTGGTTATCAAAATAATGGAAACACCCTAGAGTTATAAAGAATCCTTGACTAATAAGGTGTGGAACCCCTTTTGGCATGTAACAACGCTTGGATTCGCCTGGGAATCGTATCATACAAGTGCTGAATAGTGTTTAGAGGAATATTGAACCCTCTCTTCATGGAGATATTATGAAAATTCCCATATATATATATATTACCAGAATTGCTAAAGTTGTTGTACTTTTTTTTTTTTCCAGCTGTTTTTTAAACCGGGGATTTGAAGGAAATGAGTAAATTTGTTGTTACAAATGACATAAACAATAACATAATAAATCCGTAGCTAATAAGTCCTTATGTTGAACACGAAGTTGTAAAGAATAATGTGAATTCGTTTCTTCTCCTAAAGGTGTTTCAAATTGCTGTAGCACAATGGAGTAATTCACAACTTGTGGTTGAATAGTAACTTAAGTACTTCTATATGCAGGAGGGCTTAAGTTCAAATCTGTTATGACGTCAGTTGCAGCCACAGCTTTCAGAAACGAGAAGACTTGATGTCATTTATGATAATATAATTAATTCTTCTCGCATCAATTGCCAGGCTTTCTAGTAAGAATTTTGTGGAGTTTCTCCTATACGATACTCAAATATTAGAAATTGACTTAAATATCCTCTTAAGAGGCAATATTGTACCCTCATAATCCATCTGTTATCAACTTAAAAGTTGAGATTCAACATTCCCTTGCAGCTACGATGTTGCTGAGACTTGCAGTGGGCTATGACTATTCGGCGAGCCATCTTCACCATATTGACATTTTTGATTGCTCAAATTGCCCGCTCTGTGGGAAAGATGAGATCATGGACAGGCACCACATATCAGGATGGTCGGCTTTGCTTGGGGACTTCGAGGTGAAAAAGATATTGGAGAGCTAGAATTTTGCTGATGAGACAATGACTTATTGTTTTTCTTTTACTTGTGTATGTTTTACACTATTTTTGATCTCGTAAGACATTAAGTTAAGATCTCGTATGTCATTTCTCTTATCATTGGAAATAAAAAAAAAACCCATCTGTTGATTGTTTTTAGCATTCATAAGTTGAACATGAAGTTCACCGATGCTCAACGCTCACAAACACATACAAAAGTGCAGATGCATTCTGTTCTATATATGTTCAAATCTACTACAGATTTCATTTTCCAGTAGTGAATGACCTTTCAACATACTTTGCATTTTAAAACAACGGAGAAAACATACTCAACGCAGTATAATTTAAAAATGGTTATTTTTTTCATAGTGGTGACATCGAAAAAAGCCTAATTTCTGAGATGAAAAGTAAGGAATTCAATTCTTTCTATTTCATATTAAACAAATTCAGTCATTGAAATATATGGAATCCACAACATTCTAAATTTAGAAGGAACTATACTAGTCGAGACAAAACGAAGACCCTTTCTGGCAAAGGTAATCAAATCTGACATATGGTTGATACGTATCTTTAATAGGAAATGAGTGCACCCCGTTCTTTTCCGAAAAGTCGACTTGACTAAGTTAATTTCCGTTCTTTCATCATCTTTTCTGTTCAAAAAAAGTAAACAGATACATAATGAAATGAGACGTCTGTCGTTTTAAAACTTAATTTAAAGACAGAGGTCCAACATTGATCAGCCTGTCGCCCAAACTAAAAACATGCATTTTTAGAAGTACAAAGCCGTTCGTATTACTGTCCACCCACCCACTACCCCTCTTTCGAATGTTTTTCACCATTTTACTGTTCGTTCGTCCGTCCATTAATTACAAACGACAAAGACGGATGAGTTTTCCTATCGAATGAGATAGGTGGGGTGACAGAGAGGGAGGGAGTGAAAAAATAATTTTTTTTTTTTATATATATTTTTGTGGGCTTCAGAAGAAAGGTAGCTGTCATGATTAACACAGGAGTATATTCATACGTTGAGGAATATCTTTAAAAATAATTTATTTTGAGCACGTTAAAATACACGTAGTCTGGCTTGCATTCCTCTGTGTAACAATTATTATATGTAAAAACGTATATTATTTTTATATGTTTTACAAACTTGAATATTTTTGCTTTTTTTGTTGTTGAACATCAGTAGGCTACATGTTCCACAGATGAAGGTGGACTTTGGTAGACTTTTTGGGGTAATTGCCTTATTTTGTGTGTTATATTGGAAAAATCCTATAAAACTCCATCCATGTACCCTTGCATTACTGATGCAAGAAGCTTCATGTGCATTATCAATATCTATCGAGAGTCTTCTCGTTCCTGAAGGCAGTGACTGTATTATTTATTTCATGGAACCTTATTATTACTTATTACTATATTATTATATTACTTATTACAGGAATCTTATTATGACTTATTACTATATTGTTATACTTATTACATGGAACCTTGAACTTATTAACGCATATTATCAGAAAGACTGCTGTTGAACTTCAGAAATAAGATAACTGATTTTGAAATCTGACAAGAGATACTAAACCATAAGTTTTAATGTTTATGCGGGGAAAAAGCACAATAAATCCTTTGACTGGAAAATCCATCCCTTTTGTTCGAGAAGGAGAAGAGGATACAGGTGTATATGTATTTCAAATTGTAGAGGCAAAAATGATGTCCATGTTGGTAAAGTTAAATCTGCTACTTCTGCTTGAATCTACTAAAGTTGAATCTGCTGCATATGTGCCTTTGTTTAGTCGGTAAAATATTTCAGGCTTTCTAGTTTTTTACAATTCAAATTATTTGCAAAATTTTTGGCTTTTAAAATCTCACTTATAAAGGAATTATAGAAGTCGATAAAGACAGTGAATGTAATAACCTAGGCACCATTATTTTATTACATTCAAAATTTATCTTTCTTTCATTATCTTTTTCATCATTATCTTTCGAATAAAATTATTAAATTAAAAGATTTAATAAGTAATATTCATATATTAATTATAATGGAACTTATTTCATAGTATATACTTCATTATATTCAAAGATTTTATTTTATTTTTTTTTTTTGTTTGCATTTCAGGAGAAGCTGGTAGAACTGCATTTAATTAACTTCAGACTAGCTTTTTATTTATTTAAGAATGAATTAATTTGATGATAAAATATAACCTTTAATAGTCTATAAGATAAATAATAATTATGAAAATTACAAACTATATTTAATTAAATTAATAGGGCTTATAAAATAATAAATAGGTTTAAAAAATAGGTCATATAAAATAATAAATAGGTCATATAAAGTAATAAATAGGTTTAAATAAAAGGTTATATAAAGTAATAAATAAGTTTAAATAAATAGGTCATATAAAATAATAAATAGGTTTAAATAAAAAAGACTATATAGAGTAATAAATAGGTATGTCTTTAATCTATATTAAAAATAACATTAGTGACAACTGGATAAAACTAATTTTCAAATTAAAAAAGTAAGGCATTAAGATTATAATAATTTTAATTATATTTCTAAAGAAATTTTTAAAAATATGTTTACGCCATTTACTCAATCTATTTTTAAAAATATGTAGCAAGATGCATATTTAAGTCAGCTGTACAGTTTATAAATATCTGCAATCGATATCTTATTTGCAACAAAAATGTGATTTTAATTTTTTTTTTATATGGAAGAATTGTACAAAAAAATTAAATTCACGAAAGTGTTACTTTGTAGGTATTAAATCAACAAGTAGAAAAAAAAAAAGCATACAGTAAAATGAATTTCAAAAACTTACTGCTTTTATTTCTTTGAACATATTTTTAAGCTCAAACTTAATTTAATTGTCAAAACCATCTTATTAAACAGTACTTTCTTCTTACATTAAAAAATAACATTTTTCATAAGCTTTAACCTTTTCTTTTAATTGCCTATTATTTTTAATTAGTCATTTGATCCTTTTGACACTACCCCTTAAATTCTTAATTAAAAAAAAAAGTTGAAGGCAAACTTTTTTTTTTTCTTCCACCTTCAACGTTCTTTGTATGTTTGCTAAAAATATTTGGTAAAATTCAGAATCCGTAATTATAAGCAATGTTTAATTTGATGATAGGGAGTTCTAAGAAAAGCAGACTTTTCGTTGTATTTTTTTGATTTTGTGAAATAGGTTTTAAACACATTATCATTCAAACAAGATCGTTTAGGTAAATTTTAATTATGGGCTTTTGAGTATAACTTTTTTCTTTTATGATAAAAAAAAAAAAAAAAAAAAAAAAAACTTATTTCTACAGTTAAAGGTTATTTTTTTCTGCAAAAAGTAAAAAAAAAAAAAAAAAAAAAAAAAACGTGTGTTTGCATTATATATGTGTGTCTTGAGTTTTAATTGATGTCTGGGGTGCTATCAGTTAAAATCTTTTTTTTTTTCGCTGGTAAGAACTAATTAATTTTTCCTAGTAAACTTTAAATATATTTTGTATAAAAAAAAATTAAATCAATTTCACTCGTTCACACATGCATATATTTTTAGCATTTTATGCGCTTGTAATTAGGGATTTAAAAACTCTGAATGTATTTAAAATTTGAAAAAGAAATGTGTTTTTCTTTGTTAATCTGTTTAGGTAATATTTGGTAGTTTTTGAATTTCTCATGCAGAAAAACTTTGCAGATTAACGATTTAATTATTTTTATCATGCATACAAAAATCTGCAGTACAGTAAACAAAATGTGTAATCATTATAATAAAATACAAATGGACACACGGCACCAGCAAATTCAGATTGTAATTTTTTATCATTTTCAACTAATTATTTTTAACTCAGAATACATTTCATTATACACTTCTGACCATTAAAATTGCTACACCAAGAAATTTAAATAATAGGAAAAGGTGCTGTGATATGTAAATGATTAGCTTTTCAGAGCATTTAGACAAAGCAGGCGCCGGTAGCGACACCTACGATGTGTTTAAATGAGGAAATTGTTCTGCCGGTTTCTCATACACAAATTGCATTTGAACGTTGTTGCCTGGTGAAAAGTTGTTGTGATGCCCCGTGTAAGAAGCAGAAATGCGTACCAGAACGTTTCTGACTTTGATAAAGGTCAAATTGTATTGCGATTTATCTATTTTATTTATGCGATTTATCTATTTACCTATTTTATCGCATCGCAGCAATACTGCCATACAATAAATCGCTGTATTGCTGCTCGCGTCGGTCGAGATCCAATGACTGTTAGCAGGGTATGGAATCGATGGGTTCAGGACGGTAATACGGAACGCCGTGCTGAATCTCAACCTTCCTTTATATGGAAAATGTTCGGCCTGCATGTTCCCAAATCTCTCGCCAATAGAAAACGTTTGGTCCATGGTTGACGAACGACTTGCTCGTCACCATACGCCAGTCACTAAGGTTGATGAGCTGTGTCATCGTGTTGAAGCTTCAGGGTATCTGTACCTGTACATACCATCCAATCTCTGTTTGACTCAATGCCAGGCGTATAAGTGTTGTTATTACTGCCAGAGGTGGTTGTTCTGGGTACTCATTTCTCAGGATCTATGCCCCCAAACATTTTGAAAATTTAATCACTTGTTATTTCTGTATAATGTGTTTGTCCAATAAATATCATTTTGTTATCTGCATTTCTTCCCTGGTGTAGCAATTTTAATGGTCAGTAATGTATTTTCTTTTTTTAACTAATTATTTTTAACTCAGAGTACGTTTCATTATATTATTAGTGTTAATGATCTATGCCATATAATCACAATATCTGAAATTCTTTGTAAAAATTCTCAGAATTTCTGACGATTGTTTTTTATTTAACATACATTATGATTGTTATGCTAAAAGAGTACAATGTATAACAAGCATTTCATTACAAAAAAACAAAAAAAAAGCAATCTAGATTATTAATTCAGAAACTGACAATAAAGTTGAATGAATTTTTAAAAACTAACTAACTATAGCAATCTAATTTCTAAAAAAAAACTACAGAACTGAATTTCTATTTAAAATTCTAAGACATCTATTTTAGAAGTAAAAAAATTGAATAAAATTGCTAGTCAAAAGTTTAAAAGTTTTGAAAATTTATAATCAAAGCAATTGCTAAAAGAAAATATAAATAGAGAGTACATTTGTTTAATAATTTAAAAATAATAAATGTTTATTAATTTATTAAATAAAAATAATTGGTAAAAATAGAAAAAATGATTTGAATGATTAAAACAGAAAAATACTCATTGAAATTTCCAATCTTTTATTAAAATATGATGGCTTTAATTGTTTCATTTATCTAAATCCTATTTTTTTCCCCTTCTAATGACATGAATTCATTAAACTTGTTTACCACCATCTTATGCTTAAAGCAACACCGATGGTTCTTCTTTAATCCTTTTTTATTGTGATTAAAAATATTTTAAAGCATATAATTTTCATAATAATAAATATTACTTCATCAACAATATCATTAAATATTCGATTCGTGGCAAAGTGGCAACGTGTGTAGTTTGTCGTGGGGAACCGTAGTTTTTACGATATCCAGTCACGCTTTTCAGAAGCAAGATGAAAAGATGCGGCATCCAATGTTTTCAAAACGAGAAGATTCAATGGCGATTGTTACAAAATATGTAAAACGCCTGTCATCTAAAGTTAGGTTGTCTGATGATAATGTTTCTCCTATACGACAAGAAATTGTAAGGCTGTTACCCCCAAGAGGCTTCAGGAAGGCAATATTCTCCACCTATCGCATATAAGCTGTCTGAGCGTGGCATGCAAGATCAACACAAGACCTACAGATCTTCAGCTGCAGCAACAAAAAAGCCTACCAATTAAAATCTATAAACTGGGTTCATAATAAAGTGTAAAATCTAAGATTCTACTCGTATTTTGTAGCAGATACAACAACGAAATTGAATTATGTTGTATACAAACTAGAAG
The DNA here is from genome assembly GCA_021605095.1 of Caerostris extrusa. NCBI lineage: Eukaryota > Metazoa > Arthropoda > Arachnida > Araneae > Araneidae > Caerostris > Caerostris extrusa. The sequence goes on from BPLR01013619.1 coordinate 101,443, forward strand.
ACATTACACCGGAGCTATGAATATGTTGTTTAATACTGGTCTCCACTAGTGTTCTATATTAAAAACTTACTTCCTCATTAGATATCATTTTGCTACTTTTTCATCTAGAGATATATTACATTGCTTTCAAAGAAATTTTTTTCAAATGATGATAAAAGATTCAAAAATACTTTCCCCGCCTTGATTCTTAAAATAATGCAGCTAAGTAAGACTAGTATCATTTTTGTTGTTGTGACTAATCCTCAGTGTGCAGCAGTGTTCCATCCCGTGAATAGTCTACTCATGAATAGAAGGAAAGAGAATAGCTTCTGTTGTAAAGGGACACTCGTAGGTAGAAATCTAACTTCGCTCCGATTCATTGAAAATGTAGGGCAGTGCCTTCCGGGAGGACTTTTAGGCAGAACTTCCCTGCATGTGCCTATCTTATGAGAGAAATTAACCTCATTAGCCTGCCTAATGAGGAAAAATGTTGAACATCACAAATGCCACCGAGTCTCCTTTTTTGAAACAGTGTCTTCAACAATGCCGACAGCGGATTGATAATCAGCCCTAATGCTTCACTTACCATTGAACCCCGGCCCGGGTAAGGCATTAAAAAATTTGAGATTAAGCATTAAGGTATATTTAACGCATTAAGCTATATTTAACAAAACTGAACAACTCACGCCACCCGCGGTAAATGAACTTTCGTCATCCTTTGACATAAGCTAAAATGCTCTTGTTCAGTATTTTGTGCAGCAACAGTGGCCCTCTTGTACCGCTTATAGATATAAGGGAAAGACATTAGAAGTACTTTTTTTTTTTAACTGCTCTCATTTGCTTGACGTATGGAAGAAAACTTAAAATACTCCCACCATGCTACCTGATAATTGATGCAAAATGGTTTTAATCTCCCATAGACTCTTCTCATTTCTTAAAACAATGACTGCAATGGACGCCAACAGCGGATCAGAATTCAAATCCTCCCTACACGCTAGCTGCACATGCTATCAGAGGGGCCAGAAATGGCGCTGAGTCTAAATCCTTCATTACAAATTTCTGAAAGAATTTTTGATTAACATGATACCACTCTTCCTGTAATTACTAAATTTATCCTGATTTAATCAATTCCAATCCTACCCCCTAAAAGGATTTCTCCCAAAAAGCCAATTACTACAGTGATGGGGGAGGGAAAAAATAATTAAATGAATAAATAAGCGAAAATGTCTCGTGTCTCGGAGATACCAGCGATCCGTGTAATTTTAAATGCATTTTCTTAAAATAAAGCGTGACAAAAAAAAGAAAAAAAGAGGGTTGAATTTGATTTCTGGATTCAACAGCAGCCAAAATTCCCGCTCTATGACAACACCATGATGCGAATGTCATTGAGACCTTATTACACGAGACACACACCTCTCTCTCTCTCTTTCTGTCTTTTTTTTTTTTTTTTTTTCTTTTTTTTTTTTTTCTTTAAATTCTTTCTGCTCGTCTTCACTTTCCCCTTTTGCTTTTGAGAGAACAGAGCCGAGTTTAAAAGCGCGTAATGAATTTGAAGTGAAAAGCGTAAAAAGGCTGGGATGCATCTCCGTATATACCATAATTGAATAGGGTTTCCCGTCACCTCTCGTTTAAACTCGTTCTAAGTGGGTTAAAGCTCGCTAATTCGATCAACTGAAAATCCAGAACACCAGCTTCTTTTCTTCATTACGAACATCCATCCTTCCCCCAACCCCTACACTCCCTTTTTCTTACTTTTCCTTTTTTCTTTTTTTTTTTTTTTCTTTTTCTTTATCCATCCGATCCTCATCGTCTTTAATTACTTGGAGAATCGAACCGACGACCCCTCTTTTCCCAAGGGGTCGTCTGTTGCTGTAGGGGGTGGTGGTTCTCTCCTTCGTCAAAGGGAAGGGAGTTTCGAAATTCGAATACCACTTTGTGATGGGACGAAAATTAGATTGAGAAAAAATAAAGAAAAGAAAATAAAATAAATAAATTTATAAAAAAAAAAATTAAGAGAACGTAGCTCACACACAAAGAAAAAAGCAATTGTCAGAAGAAGAAAAAAAAAAAAGAATCTGGTAAGAATATTGGATATGTACAGTTCGCACAACTGCAATATTGAAGTCCATCCAAGACTTTTAATTAAAATCTAAATAGAATCTGGTATCTCTCTCCTCTCTCAGCAATGTGAAAGGTAACGCTTTTTAAAGTATGGCATGAAAATCGCGAAAATTTTTCTTCATTGCTTTTGCTTTTTCTTAAATTGAAAATTTTGAAAAGAAATGCTTTAATTTGCAGAGTAAGAATAGCGGTCTAATTAAATTAGATCGGATGTTCAAAAATTTATAATTTACAGGGTCGCCATGGTAACCGAGACTAATAATGGAAAAATTATCGCAGCTTTTGATCAATTTACTTGATCCTCACACAATGATATTATTTTACTTAAAAAAAAAAAAAAAAAAAAAAAAGATTTTCTCAGAAAAGATTAGAGAATACGCAAGTAAGAAAAATAAAAATAAATTACTGCTTTACTAAAGAAAATTTACTTTTTTTTATATATATATAAACCCACCTTTTTTTCCACTAAGTTTTGGAAACATATTTAAGATTGATAGGAGTAATTTGCGATAAGGAAATTACATGTTACATCATTTTGAAAATTCTCTTTTTGATACGAAGCATTAATAAAAGAAATTTTTTGCGTGTCAGAAAATTTTAACCAAAATGTATTTTTTTTATTTTTATCTAAGTATAAGATTAGAGAATTTTAATATTGTAAAATGAAATTAATCTCGATATATTTTTAATATTTTATAAAAGATTTTTTTCTCTATAATTTATGCATAAAAAATATTTAATGATGTATATTTTGGTTTCTAGGGCCTGAATGGCCAGTGGCTGGCGCTCTGGCGCTCGGTACCACAGGTTTCGGGTTCGAGTCCCGGTGCCATGGTTGTTTGTAGTAGTTCGGAATCCTCTTTAAACCGTAGGTCCCGGTCCTAATGGGATCGTAGAGCGTTGCGGGGGCATTGTTACTCCGCGTCTGTATCTTCAAGTTACACGCGCCCCCTGGGTAATGCCAAGTGCGTAACGTCTGTGCAGCGCTTGCCTTAAGGCATCCAAGACCAAGCTGTCTAAATTTTTGCCAGCTGCATTAGAACAAAAAAATATATTTTGGTTTCAAACATAATTAATTTAATAATTTAATGTAACAGTTCTTTGAAAAAAATGTCTAAAAATTTGTAGTTTTTAAAAACCAACTTAAATTCATGTGAAAGGAATGTTGGATATATAGTCTCCAACAATGTTCAGAAACTAAATTTAAATAAATTGTTTAAAATCAGAATAATTTTATTAAAATATATCGAGTTGAATGGAGTGAAAAAGCGCATGGATGAAAGATCTCTTTTAAGCGTAACTGCCCTCATTTGTGTGCAGTATGGTATAAAACTTGAAATATTCCTATCACGCTACCTGATAATTGATGCGAAATGGTTTTAATCCACCATTAAGTCTTCTCATTTCTAAAAGCAGTGACTGCGCAATGAACACCAGCAGCAAATCAGAACTCAAGTCCTCCTACACGCTTATCAGTGGGGCCAGAAAAGGCTCTGAGTCTTAATCCTTCATTACAAATTTCTGAAAGAATTTTGATTAACATGATACCACTCTTCCTATAATTACTAAATTTATCCTGATTTAATCAATTCCAATCCTACCCCCTAAAAAGGATTTCTCCCAAAAGCCAATTACTACAGTGATGGGGGAGGGGAAAAATAATTAAATGAATAAATAAGTGAAAATAGTCGTGTCTCGGGGATACCAGCCATCCGTGTAATTTTAAATGCATTTTCTAAAAAATAAAGCGTGACAAAAAGAAAATAAGAGGGTAGAATTTGATTTCTGGAGGATTCAACAGCAGTAGCAGCCAAAATTCCCTGCTCCTATGACAACACCATGATGCGAATGTCATTGAGACCTTATTACACGAGACACACACACCTCTCTCTCTCTCTGTCTTTTTTTCTGTCTTTTTTTTTTTTTTTCTTTTTTTTTTTTTTCTTTAAATTCTTTCTGCTCGTCTTCACTTTCCCCTTTTGCTTTTGAGAGAACAGAGCCGAGTTTAAAAGCGCGTAATGAATTTGAAGTGAAAAGCGTAAAAAAGGCTGGGATGCATCTCCGTATATACCATAATTGAATAGGGTTTCCCGTCACCTCTCGTTTAAACTCGTTCTAAGTGGGTTAAAGCTCGCTAATTCGATCAACTGAAAATCCAGAACACCAGCTTCTTTTCTTCATTACGAACATCCATCCTTCCCCCAACGCCTTTTTCTTACTTTTCCTTTTTCTTTTTTTTTTTTTTTTTCTTTTTCTTTATCCATGCGATCCTCATCGTCTTTAATTACTTGGAGAATCGAACCGACGACCCCTCTTTTTCCCAAGAGGTCGTCTGATGCTGTAGGGGTGGTGGTTCTCTCCTTCGGCAAAGGGGAGGGAGTTTCGAAATTCGAATACCACTTTGTGATGGGACGAAAATTAGATTGAAAAATAAAAAAAAAAAATTAAAATTAAATAAATAAATTTAAAATAAAAATTAAGAGAACGTAGCCCACACACAAAGAAAAAGCAATTGTCAGAGAAGAAGAAAAAAAAAAAGAATCTGGTAAGAATATTGGATATGTACAGTTCGCACAACTGCAATATTGAAGTCCATCCAAGACTTTTAATTAAAATCTAAATAGAATCTGGTATCTCTCTCCTCTTTCAGCAATGTCAAAGGTAACGCTTTTTAAAGTATGGCATGAAAATCCCGAAAATTTTTTCTTCATTGCTTTTAGTTTTTCTTAAATTGAAAATTTTGAAAAGAAATGCTTTAATTTGTAGAGTAAGAATAGCGGTCTAATTAAATTAGATCGGATGTTCAAAAATTTATAATTTACAGGGTCGCCATGGTAACCGAGACTAATAATGGAAAAATTATCGCAGCTTTTGATCAATTTACTTGATCCTCACACAATGATATTATTTTACTTAAAAAAAAAAAAAAAAAATTTCTCAGAAAAGATTAGAGAAAACGCAAGTAAGAAAAATAAAAATAAATTACTGCTTTACTAAAGAAAATTTACTTTTTTCATATATATATAAACCCACTTTTTTTCCACTAAGTTTTGGAAACATATTTAAGATTGATAGGAGTAATTTGCGATAAGGAAATTACATGTTACATCATTTGCAAATTCTCTTTTGATACGAAGCATTAATAAAAGAAATTTTTTGCGTGTCAGAAAATTTTAACCAAAATGTATTTTTTTTTTTATCTAAGTATAAGATTAGAAATTTTAATATTGTAAAATGAAATTAAACTCGATATATTTTGCATATTTTATAAAAGATTTTCTTCTATAATTTATGCATAAAAAATACTTAATGATGTATGTTGTGGTTTCAAACAATTAATTTAATAATTTAATGTAACAGTTCTTTTTAAAATAATGTAAAAAATTATAGTTTTAAAAAATTAATTTAAATTCAAGAGAAAGAAATGTTGAATATCTAGACTCCAACAATGTTCAGAAAAAAAATAGCAAAATAAATTGCTTAAAACCGGAAATAATTATATTAAATATTAAAATATATCGAGTTGAAGTTAGTGAAACAGTGCATGGGTTAAAGAACTTTCTGGTGTAACTATCCCGCTTTTGTGTATCTTAAAATATCCTAAAAAAATTGAACTCGAGTATTATTGTCCAAGTACAAACAGGAAAAATATTTGCAAGGTAGACTAATTGTCGATGCTGTAAGTCTTACAAACACTGTTACAATAGCAATCAGATATCTTCATTTTTCAAAAGTAATGACTGCAATTGTCACTGTCAGAGGATTTGAATTAAAGTCCTCTAAAGGGAAGACTAGAAGATAGTTTTTCTTTTGGGTGGATGTAGCAATTGGGCCTGATGGCCGAGTGACTAGCGCTCTAGCGCTCGGTGCTGCTGGTTTCGGATTCGAGCACGGCTGGTGGCATAGTGCGGAACCTACTTTAAACTGTAGGTTCCGGTCTAATAAGATTGTAGAGTGTAAGGCTGCACATCTACCCCTTAAAATGAAAAACATCTCTTTTCGGAATCTGCCTATAGGCAGCCTGTCATGATCCAACATGGACTGTAAGGCCAGGGTGTTATATGTAGCAATTAGATGTTTTTAGGGAGGGGGAGAACATAAGGGATTATAGTCATCCAGTTATGTATTCCACATCAAATCCTACCAATGGTAATGAGGAGAGGGCCCTCATTCTCTTGTTACATGGTAAAAGACCAAAGCAGTTCCCGCCAACCCAACTTAGTCAATGTGAGATGTTTTACACGCATAGTCAAAATTGCCAACGAGTCCTCTCGTTTCTGAAAGCAGTTATTGCAACCATCCCCACTAGCAGCTTCGAATGAAAGCCTATCTGCACGCAAATTGTGTCCATTACCACTAAGCCATAAGTCGAACATAGAATAATCCTTTATATCTTTTTACATAATCTTTATCAGCAAATAATTGTAATATAATCCTCTTACAAAAAGACTAAGGAAAGAATAGAAGACTTCCTGAATATATGAATGGCAAAACACACTCATATGTTTCAGCATTTATAACAGTTAATACAATCTCATGGGGCCTGATGGCAGATTGATTAACGTCCTGACTCTCGGTGTCACAGGTTTCGGATTCGAGTACCGCTGGTGCTATGGATGTTTACAGTGGTTCGGAATCCACTTTGACACATGACTATTGGGTGTAGGGTTGACAACCGTACCCCGTAAAAGAAACATCTCATGTCTCGAAATCTGTCAATAGGTAGATGCCCTTGGCCCATCATTGGATTGTTGTGTCAATGAAGAAGAAGAATATAATTTCATAATTACTCAAAATATAAGATTTTTCGTAAAAGAAAGTAATAATCAATGAAAATTTAGAATGCTGGCTGTTTTCAAATACTTGAGCCATTTAAGAAAATACCTTAATGTAAAAATGCTTTCTAATTTTTCGTAGCATTTAATATGCGATATTTTAGGAGGCGAGAAAAACAATCAATCAATTAATTAATAACGCATTATTAATCAGGTGGTTTTGAAAATGCAGCCGTAAAACTACTTTTTATACTACTTTCAAACATGATGTTAAATAGCAATAATTATATATTGTAAAATTTCATTTAAAAAGTCAGGAATAGAATATTAAAAAAATTAAAAACTTCCTACGATAGAAGATGGGTGAGAAAACTGATAAACTAAAACTGGTGGTGATAATTTAACTGAAAACCCCGGCACCTAAATAACTATAATCTGACCACAAAAATTTAATTCGGTGGGTTGCATTTTAACAATCTACTGATTCCGTTGTTAATCTATCATATTCAAGATCGTCACATTTAAACCTGTTTCTACAGGGATCATATCCAGTCATCAATCATCGTGCATTCACATTAATGCAAAATTATAGAATATTGTGATTTCATTATAATCCAATATGCATCACCAGTACGTTTTCAAAAGAAATATATAACTTTTGAAATGCATATAAAATGCATAGTACGTGATATTTGATTTATTACTTGCAAGTGATTAACATAACTTTTTATTATTATTATTATATTTGCGTGTCGTTCTATTTCTTCAAATTTGTCCCAAAAAGTTTGTTTTGGTCAGACATTTTTTTTCATCTATGAATTAGTGCTAGCAAAAGGAATTTACTCTTAATATAAAGTACTTTAAAATTCTATCTTTCTGAAATACCACGTATGGAATAATTGAAGAAATTATTTGCTTATATTTTTTCAATTCCAACAATTCGTTCACATTTTCCCTAAATATATCTTGTTAAAATTTTCAATTGTTCATAAAATACTTTTTGTTCCTCTACTCAAGTTTAAATACATTTTTTTGAACTTGTAGTCAGGACAGTGAATGTTAATACAGTTTTTTCAAATATTAATTCATTCATTAAATTTGAATGAATTAATTTTAGTTTTTTAAATTTAATTCAAAAATTCAATTTCAGTTGCATTTATGTACCAATAGATGGCGCCAGATGTAAGAGGAAAATTTTAACTTTATTTGTAAAGGACTTTCTGCAATATAATAAAAAAAAAAAGTAGGAATTGACTTAAATTTTTTTTTTTTATATTACTTGTTATTCTGACTTTGTAAAGCAATTCTGATTTGCAATTTTATTCAAACTAAGTAATTCGTCATATTTGATTTTAAAAATAAACTATTTTATGAAATAATTTTCTTAAATAAATAAATTTGTAATTAATTTGTAAATTAAATTTGTAATTATCAGTAGACCTTCAATCATTGGAAATGGCAAAATGGGCACCTAACTTTCCTGCAAAGCTGCTGATTAACAAAAAATAATTAACAAGGTTAATTAACTGGAATTTCTAACAAAATCGATTAAACATTGTAAAATTAATATAGGATAATTTTTTTTGTAGAGATCTTATTAAAGGTTTACGAGTAAAATACGGTCAAAAAATTGACTATCTTAATGTTCGAATTCGCTTAATGAACGATGGCCCATGTTCTAATTATTATTATTTTTTTAATTTTTGCACTAGTTAAAAAGACAAACTACAACACAATTTTAGTAACATTTTTGGGAATGTTTTTAAAAAGCAATGAATGTTAAAAAATTTTTGAAATTTTTAAAAAATTTATAACAAATTAAATTTTTGTGCTATTAGCTTCTAATGTCGCCAGCTTTTAAGATATAATTTTTCTTGCAACTATTATTAAAAGTTTACGAGATATTCAAGAAATTGTCTATTAGGGATCGAATTCCAAATTTAAAAAATAATTAATAGAATCTGTTTTTGCAAACGATATGCTTGAAAAACAAAACGTGATTTTGAAAACGGAAAGTTAACAAGAAAATCCTTCAATCTGTTTGATTTAAATTTTAATTAAATTTATTTATTTAACCAAATATCTTATTTTAAAAATATTATTAATTTGTTTCGAAAAATAAATTAATACAATATTTTTTAAACAAAAAAAAGTATCATAATTTGACTTCATAGATTATTAATACATAAAACTAAAAAAAGAAATTAAATTAATTTTAAATGTGCATATTTTATGCTTTAAATAAATTTTTAAATAAAAAGAATAATTGATTATTGCTTTACTAAAGCTATTGGAATATATTTTTTCTTTGAAGTAAAACTATGGCGGTCTTTGATTTAATATAAAATGGATTGTATTAATATCAGAATGTAAACAATATAAACTAAATATAATTTAAAGTTTTTTAAAACAAATATAACTTTAAATAAAAATAAATTAATATAAATTTAATTTAAAACAAATATAATTTAAAGTTTTCTTTAAATCATATTTTCAAAATATTAAAGTGATCTTGATATGATTATAATTAAAATAATATAATTAATTTATGTAATTATAATTATAAATAATATAATTATAATAAAATAATATAATTATTATTAAAATGATATTAAATTATCTTAAATTGTGCAGCTATAATCAAATTGTTTATAATATGAATATATAATTATTTATATATATATATTTCATAATATTTTCATGCGATTTACCAACAATATGCGTATTTATTTCAACTTATTTTATTATTTCAAGTTATAATTCAGAAACCTTTAATAAAAAAGGTCAAACATAATATACAATAGCGTGAGTTGCAATCATAGCTTTCAGGGGCAAGGAAATTCAAAAGGCCAATGTGATAACTTAGTAAGCATCACGCATTAGCATTCAATTATCGCCATAAGAATTATCATGGTCAGAAGTATTAAATTAACTAAGAACCATTTTTAGAATTTTCTCTCGTTTAAGATTAAGCAAAGTTTTAGATCAGATAAGGTATAAAAATGTCATCTTAATGATACATTTTAACTTTTAACTATTTTTGATCATTTTGTATGCATGGTTTATATAATAAGTATGTGTATTTATTTTCAATTGAATGTGAAACATTTTATTAAAAAATAGCAAAATAAACTATTTTTTAAAGTAATTTTTTGAATCTGGGGCTCGGTTCCACAGATTCCGGGTTCGAGTCCCGGAGGGTGCCATGGATGTTTGTAGTGGTTCAGAATTCCCTTTAAACCTGTCTAAGAATCCACTTTAAACAGGTCTATCGTAGATCTCTGTCTAATATGACTGTAGAGAGCATTGGGAGTAGGGCTTACTACCCCACCCCGTAAAAAAAAAAAACTTCTGCTATTTCGAGATCTGCCAGTAGGCAGACGGCTTTGTTCCACTATGAGGGTGCTGCGAAAATAAAGAAAAACAAGAAAAGAAATATGTTTTAGATTGAAATTTTTATTTTTATTGATGTTATAAAATATTTCAATGCGCGTCTTCAAAATATCATTTTCATCAAAATAGCATTTCTAATTTAAAAGCAATTAATCCCAAAATTTAATGCCTCAAATATTTATAACGTTAATTCTGTAAATTATCTTGTTTTTTTTTTTTTTTTTGATTAATTAGTAACATTTCGGAAATTATATAACAATTCAGTTTAAGAATTTTGCAATAAAAGAACAACTGAAACATTAAAAGTAGGAACAAATCATTATGTAAAATAATAAGATATATTTATTAATTATGATTGAGAAACAATTCAAAATAACAAAATTCGTATTCTGAAAGTTTTCAAAGGAAAACTAAAACTATTTCAATTAAAATAGATATTATAATACCTCATACTATCGAGCAATATAAAATTTGAAAAAAAAAAAATATCGATAAAAGTTTATTTTCCAATTTAAATATTATCATACAAAAATAAGTAAAATCATCAAATAAAAAAAAAAAGACTATAAATTGCAGACATTAATTAAACATTAAATAAATAAATATGTAGATTAAAACTAAAATATCAAAAAATAAATAACTATAAAAAATTAAAAACAAAATATAAATTAAATGTACTACAAACATCATAAGAACAAACTTTGAGCGTTAGTAAGAATATTTAAAATGAAAAAAAAGTACATCATTAATTACAAAAAAGAAGAGTCTTTTATAAAATATTTTTAGGATTTGTCATGAGAAAATAATTAGTTAATAATTTTAGATTTTAAAATATCCCCAATTAGTTAATAATTTTAGATTTTAAAATGTCCCCAATTAGTTAATAATTTTAGATTTTAAAATGTAATTTGAAATTTTAAATATGACTTTTTGGCTATCATTTTTTTTTTCATTTTGTATCGATTTAACTACATTTAATTCCCCAAAATAATTTTTGCATTTAATTTTTGCTTAATGTTTAATTGAATAAAAAAATTGAAATTGAAAACTATCTTATTAAAAGAATAAAAATGAAAGACAATTAAAATCTTTTGTTCGAGTTCTTTTTTAAAAAGTTATAAACGAAAAAAAAATTTCTAAATGTTTTAACCCTTTATCTGTCATAAATGATTGTCTTTAAAGATAATATTGATTCTAAATGATTTAATTGTGATAAAATAATACCCACATGCATTTAAACAAATATTTCAAATTAGTTTTGTTTACAAACATTTTTTACTGAAATAGAGACGGTTACATATTATTCTTTTAAATGAATGAAAAGTTTGTGTAATTGAATATGGGCCCTTTTCTTTAATTTTAAAAATGGGAATTTAGTCACAAAAATTGGTGGTTATACTATTTTTTACATGTTGAATTGAGTGTTCTAAAACTCTCTGGTTACATAATGGCAAAATTTGTTAGTAATAAAATAATTATATTAATTCATTTTTATTCAACTGTATTACACAATAAATTATTCCCTTCAAACCATTTCCAACTGTATCATTTAAATTCTAATGTTAATTTTAAAAGTTATTGATGCTATCACATTTTTTGATCGACTTTACATCGATAGTATGATAGGATAATATGATTTTTTGTATGGATTACTTTTATCAACGTCACATTAAAGGTTATTTTAGTTGATTCAGCTACTACTAACATAAAAAATGTATATTTAAATTAATTAAAAAAAAAATTTTTTTTTTTGCACTTGCTGGGCAGGTAAAAAATAAAGGCTGGCTATTAATCTAATTTAAAAGATAAAAGATATAGCTATTGAATATTACAATAATCCATACTTCAACCTAAAACAATAAAAATAAAAATTTAAATAATCAGGAATTTCATTAATCAGGTTAAATTATTTTATTCTAAATTATTTTCTTTTCGTCCAAAGTTTTAAAGTCTATTGGAAATGCAAAATTAATGATCACAATTGTGATTAAGGGTCCACGTTGGTTTTTTTATATAGTAAATGTTAGTTGTTATTATAATACAATAATATCAACCATGTTCAATAGGCCCAAGTATTAACGTTAAATAATTACGCCTTAGCAAAAGTTAGCCATGATATTACAAGAATATGAATAAATTCAATAGCTATAGGAATATTAGAATCTAATGTAAAAACAATAATGCATCCACAGTTTTCTACTTTTATTTATACGCATTAACTATAAAAATAGTAATTGATCGTCAAATGGCATTTGAGTCTAACCCAGATTTGGCGGCCTGGTGGCCAGGTGGTTAGTGCTCTGGCCTTTATAATCATAGGCTTCAGGTTTGAATCTTGGCGTTGACATGGATATTTGTTAGTGGTTCGAAATCCATTTTAAACTGTAGGTCCCGGTCTATTTACCTCTCGTGTGCACAAAATGACTGTAGAACGACAAACCGAACTAACCCAGATTTATTAACACAATTTGAATATCTGATATGAAATTATAAAATTTAATTAATTATTTTTATTTCATGAAACTCTTAAATACCCATTGAAAATACTTAAAATCTTGATTGAATACCTAAGTAAATTATGAATAATAATTGTCGATTAACGACTACAACAAATGTAATTTCAATATTTTTAACAGCAATAGCTGATCCTAAAAGTTGATAGGGTTGCTTTTGTTTTTGAGTGCCCCCATTTTGACTTGGGGTCATTTGCCACAATGCTGCACACGTAGTATTACTAATAAGGCTTATATCACTGCGCCCGCATTGTGCATACACTCTCTGGAGGTGAAATATGGAGGTTTCATAACCTGCCATCCCAGCCAAAAAAGAATGATTTTCCGTCATACAGATTTATATGCCCATCCCCGTAATAGACAGGGAAACTTGATTTATCTCTAAATTTTATAAACATGTTTCTCGCTACATTAATCAATACTGAAGTTTTTACTTTTAAATTAAAGCAGTTATTTAATTTTCTGAACCATTAAAATTTAGCAAATAATAGCAAGACATCAGCAGCCAGATATAAAGCTTTTAACTTTACCAACTTGATCTTGCCTCATTATATCTGTACGTTAAGAATTAATTTTGAAGGAATCTAATTAACTTTGAAGAATCTAATTAGAATCGAAATCTATTCTAAAGAATCTAACGATACAAATATTTGCTTTCATCCTAAGCTATAAAATCTCAAGTTTCATCTACTACAACAAAAAGTAAAACTTGAAAACAATTCAAAAGAATTTGTCCTGATCGAAAAAAAAAAAAAACCCAGCTTACGGTCGTTTTAAAGATTTCCATTATGCAATACCTACTACAGTGATTTCTTTTGTCAACAACACAGATATATATTTCCTATCCTTCGCGTACGATATTCAAGGGTGCTCCTGATGTAAAAAGATGCTTCTTTTCATTCCACGTCCTTCCTTCCTGAAAGTGAGGGGGTGGAGAAAGTAGTTACTCATCCACCCCTACCCCCTCAACCCCAAGTTGGGTTCTATTGTTCCAGACAGGAGGGACGGAGAGATTTCTGGAATAAAGAAACCGTTGGTTTCGAATTTCTAGAGGACATCATGTGTCATCCGCAGATGAATTTACCAACCTGCAGCATTTTCAGTCCACCCCGAATGATGCGTGCATAATGCACAAAAAGAAATAAAAAAGAACAAAAATCTTCTTTTGGAGGATGGAGAAGATTAGATGTTAAAAATGGAAAATATCGAATTAAAATGTTAATTAATCGTTAAATACATTGTGGTACTGAAACTGAAGGTTTTTTTTTTTTTTTTTTTTTTACTTTTAGTGCCTCGTTATAGTAATCTGGGCAATTTTGTGAAAATATATATGATGCAGAAATTAAAAGCAATCTTCTTTCAATTGAGATGATATGTAAGAAAATACTTGATAATTTTTTGTAGGTAATGCAATCTGATTTATTTCAATAAAATGAATGCAAATATGTAAAAGTTTTTAATGATTACTTATTGTTATTTTTAAAACTCTTTTTATAAGAGTCAATTTATTATAACTCTTTGCTAGCAATGGGTTTTATAAATTTTGTAATTTAAAAGTAGGAGTTGGAGAAAATTAATTAATTATGATTATCTAAACTAATTAAAGTTCTTAATATTTTTATTTGTTCATTCTTAATATCAAAACTTATTTAGGCAATTCAAAACAACAATTTTTTGATATTTTTATAACAAATAATTAAGAAATGTTAATACAAATAGCAATTGTGTTGGAATTGAGAATAATCACTTTAATTAATATTTGATATTTATTGTTATATCTAAAAATGCAAAATATCGAATAATCTGTTATTTTATGAATTGAAAAAAAAATCTATTTAGATTTTATAATAAAATCTTTGTTCAATCTCATATATTTTTCATAATAATTTATTTCTGTTGTTGTTGTTTTCATATTTTAGATTATAAAACATTTTAATTATATTTCCGAAATAAATTGGCATACAATTTCAATATATTTTGATAAAACCAGAAATATTTCTTGCGAAATAGATTCAAACAACTTTTAGAGGTTATTCTTTTATAATAAGTGAAATTAGTTTTAAAATAATAAGATTAAAAATCTTTTATAAAATATTACTGTGGAAATACATTACATAAATGAAAACGTGGTGGCACATTCGTTTAATTTTGCAGCAAAAAAAAAAAGCATAATATCAAAATCAAAATGACAAAGTGGAAACAACTAGAATTGTAGGTTATACCTTCTAAACATTAAATTATAGATATTGATTTTTTTTTTCAAACAATAGAAAATGAATGAATGTATGAAATTATTTGAAAATTTCTCTTTTAGATAAACAGAACGTAAAACTCACAAAGTCCAATTTTAATAAAAAAAACTTTCTTTTCATAATTTTATATATAACATTAAGCATATGTAGAGTGTTTAATACAGTTGAAAAACTATAACATTGATGCACTTCAATGTTATTTTTAATATTTGTATTTATAATTTGAAGCATTAAATTTTAGATCTCGTATAGTTCTTGACAATAAAATTTTTCATCTTTTTCAACTAAAGCTGTCTTTAGTGGATTCATACTCAACTGACTTATATTTAAATTGAAAATATTACTTATATCATTACATTCTCGAAAAAAATTTTAAGAATTGAAGAGTCTAATATTAATGATATCCAATATTTAAGTACAGCAAATTGAGTCCAATGTGGAATTAACTCTTCTGGTAGTACTACTTTAAATCTTTTATTTTTAAAACCACATATATAAGCCGAAATACAGATATCAAGAGATAGAGACCAATAAAATAATACTTTTAAGATGTTTTAAAAGCAATCCTGCAAGTTAGCAGGTAAACGTTCCCTAATCTTTATATCGGAAAAAGTCTTGGCTTGCAAAGCAGCTGCCTTCGCAGTGACACTCAGCTTCTTTTTGTGTCATTCCAAGAACTTTCCACTCTAAGCCTTTACTTTTCAAAAAGCCCTTTACGCAAGGCCTCGTCTCTCGTAAGAAATTTCCACTCAGTTAAGTTTATTGGATTGTCTTTACAACAGACGCTGTGTGGAATTAGCTTCCTGTCAACGGAACGCTTTCGCGTGGAAATAACGTTAGGCAAAAATCAATAGAGCGTTCTAATGGAAAGGATATCGAAAACTTGCGAATCCCCGGGACTGTCCGGGAGGTCTTCCAGGCATCACTTGCACCTGCAGGTCTCTCACTGCCCTGTGTTTTGCAAGAGCTGTGTCGGTTTTCCTGGAACCTACCGTTTCGATGGTCTGTAACGGAAGGGCAGCTGTCATTATAAATTTTTGGTTTCGTTTCGCTTCACCAACAAAGTTTGAGTCAACCAATTTTCTTTCGGTTGGGCCTCCATCCATGAATGGGTACACACAAGGTTGTTCTCACGTGGGGTATTTCTTGTTATTGATGTGAACTGTTTCATTGTTCAGGTTCGACGAAGCTATTTTTACTAATGGAAACAAATAAACACAATTTGAAAAATAGTTGAAACTGTTATATTTATTTTGGTGAACTATATGGAATTCGTATTATAAATGCAGTTAGATAAATATCTATTTCCTCATTTATGTACGTTGTACTTCATTATGGCATAAAATTTTCATCGATAGACGTTCTTAAAAAAGACTCAGGATAAGCAGTCGTGGTGGATAAATGTCGTAAAACTGTTCTCAAATAGTTTGACAGTCAATTGTACTTCAGTATGACATGAAATTTCCATTGATGGATGTTCTAAAAAAGGACTCAGGGTAACTTCCCCATATTTGCATGTCGCGATGGATAAATCCTGGAAAACTGTCATCAAATATTTTGACATCAACGTGGAATGTTAATTGAAATATCGTCTCTCCAAAGCAGTGACTACAGCGCATCATCAGTAGATTCATTTTTGTCCTTCCCCATATTTGCATATCGTGGTGGATAAAATACCTAACACTGTCCTCAAATAATTGGACAGTCAATTATACTTCAGTATGACGAAAAATTTCCTTGATGGTTGTTCTTAAGAAGGACTCAGAATAACTTCACACCATATTTACATGTCGTGATGGATAAATACCGTAAAACTGCCATCAAATAGTTTGACAGTTAATTGTACTTCATGGAATTTCCATTGATGGATGTTCTTAAGAGTGACTTAAGGTTACTTCACCATATTTGCATGTCGCGATGAATTAATCCTGGAAAACTGCCATCAAATATTTTGACATCAATGTGGAATGTTAATTGAAATATCGTCTCTCCAAGGCAGTGACTACAACGCATATCATCAGTAGATTCAATCCTGTCCTTTCATCCAATCAAGCAGTACGAACTATACTCGGCCACGAGTCGGCAAGTTTTTTATAATGATTGATATTAGGTTGAACGGAAAATAATGTGAGATTTTAAGTTAACTAAATTAGAGTTGACATAAATGCCTGAATTTGATTTTTAAACCCTCCTTTTTAAATTATATCAAACTTCTATGTTCTGCTTCTATATTCTACGTTCCATTAACCGTATATTTTATTTTTTTATTTTCCGGTGAAGTGATGCAATTTGATAGGTTATATATTTGCCATATCGTATTTTTTGAGTTTAGGCATCATGGAAATGCTGCAGAAGCACCTTGAAAGTTTTTGTTCAGTGTATCCAGGATTTATAAGTGAAAGTGTCGTTTATTCAGTGTTGGTTTTAAAGAGTTTTGGGAACGGAATTTTTGTTTTGAAGATGAACAGAGATGCGCTGCTCGACCAATGTATGTTGGCAATAATAATATTGAAATCACTGGTAGAATTAGAATCCCGTATAACAGTTAGAAAACTATCTGGTAAACTCCATTATGCACAAACAACAGTAGTGGAACATCTAAACATAACAGTGAAGGTTTCTTGAACTGGTGTTTGGATTCCACATGAGCTTATAGTTAAAAACGTCAGTAACGAGTAGATGTTTGCATATCATTTGTCACATGAAATTTTCTTAAAGTGACTGGAGATGATGAAAAATATTTACATATAATGACTGGAGATGAAAATTATTTATGTACAGTGACTGGAGATGAAAAGTAGATATTTTATTCAAATGTTACTTGAAAATATCAATGATTAAACCGGTAAGAAACATTTATTCTCATGGCAAAACCAGGATTGGATGAGAAGATGGTTTTGCTTTGTATTTGGTGGCACATGGAAGGGATGGTTTATTTTAAATTGCTTGACAAGAATCAAATAATCACTTCAGACATCGACTATCGATAATTAGAGAATTTAAAGTGGGCTTTACTCACTAAACAATCTGCATAACTCAATAGACGGAGGGGGGGGATTTTTTTACAAAATAACGCCCTGCTTCACGCAGCACAAATGACTCAACAGAAGCTGAAAGAGGTTGGATAGAAATTTCCACCTCAGCCACCTTAAATTCCAGATATAGGACTATCAGTTTATTATCTATTTAAGTCTCAGCAGCATTTTCTTAATGGTAAAAATTTCAGTTAAAAATAAGAAATCGAAAATTCTCTAAATGAGCTTTTTTTTGTTTGTAATTTTCTGTATTTTACAGCAATTTTTTTTTTATATTGTTGTTGTTGTTGTGGTTGTTGTAAAACCAAAAAAGTTTTTCCTAGATGGAATAAAAATTGCCCAAAAGATAAATGATTAAACGTCAAAGAAAATGATGTAGAACATATAAATGATTAAATATGCGCTGCAATAAATATATTTCTTTCCTTTCAAAATTATCTATTTAAATCCTGCATTAATTTCTGCTTAGCCTAATAATTTAGCAGTTTATTTTTCATCTGTTAATTTAAGTTGTTACTAATACATACTAAATGCAAAAATAAACTTTATATTTAAAAATTATGAATCAAGTAATAAAATCATCCTTTCATAAGAATAAGTTCGAATTTCTTTTAAATTTTTTTTTTTTTTCATAATATAAGAATTTTTTAAAATTACTTTTCACAATTTCCTTAAATATCATAAAATAATTTCATTATATTATGAATTAGTTTTTGTATAGTAAGAGATATATTTATAATAGAACAAGATTTAAAATCAAAAAGATGAAAAAAAAAACGAAGATTAATTTAATATCTAGAAAATTGGTCCCAATTTTAAAATTTATGCATTTTCAAAAATAATTAGAAAATTCAACTACACTGATTTTTAACAAAACTCTAAATGAATGATAATAAAAATGTTTTTTTAATTTAATATTTATTTTTTAATTTTATTTTTATTAGTAAACGTCTAAAAAGAAATACATTACTTTTTCAAGTTGTATCTTTTTGAAATTTTTGATTACTTGAATTCCTTCTATCAATTTTATCATAACTTTAATGATTCCTATCATTAGATAAAAACATTATTTTAATAGAATCATATAAAAATAATTTATAAAGTAAAAAATTATAATTTATTCCTACGTATAAAATATATACTTCATTCTATATTATTTTTATACGTTGAAATATGGCTCGCCAACTCAAAATTACCCTTTTTAAAATACATTAAAAACATTTTAAGAAAATTAATAAAATTAATTAAAATTATATTCAAATCCCCTGAATTAAAAAATAACAAGTTGCATACATTTATTTACATTAATTTGTGTAATTATTTGAATATTATTACTTCACTGCATATTATTTTTATACATTGAAATATGGCTCGTTAATTCAAATAACTCTTTTTTAAATTCATTAAAAAAGTGTTAACTAAATTAATAAGTTTAAATAAAATTATATTCAGGTGCCATGAATTATAAAATAATTTACATTCTTAATTATTTTCCTATTATTACCTCATTATATATTATTTTTATTCATTGAAATATGGCTCGTTAACTCAAAATAACCCTTTTTTAAAATACATTAAAAAATTCTGAACAAAATTAATAAAATTAAATAAAATTATATTCCTATTTTCCTATTATTACCTCATTATATATTATTTTTATTCTTTGAAATATGGCTCGTTAACTCAAAATAACCCTTTTTTAAAATACATTAAAAAATTTGAACAAAAATTAATAAAATTAAATAAAATTATATTCATATACCAAAAATTAAAAATAACAATTTCCATTCTTAATTATTTGTACATTATTACATTATATACGTATTATACCCCTTATATAATATGTATAATATTACCTATTGTATTACCTCACTGTATTAATGTCACATTGAAATATGACTCGTTAACTCAAAATAACCCTTTTTTTTAAAATACACTAGAAAGTGTTAAGAAAATTAGAGTTAAAAATGACTCGTTAACTCAAAATAACCCTTTTTTTTTTTAAAATATACTAAAAGTGAATAACTAAAAGTGTTAAGAAAATTAGTAAAATTAAATAAAATTGTAATCAAATCCCGAGAGTTAAAAAATAGCAATTTGCATTCTTAATTATTTGCATTTATTTACATTAATTATATTTTTTATATATATTCAAAGATTGCGAGAAATCATTTAACAAGTAACATTCTATAATAGGATGATTGCTTAGTTTCATCACAGGAAATAATTATTACATATTACTATTTTTATTGCAGCAAATAATTAACATAGTGTTATTTTCACTACCACAAGTAATAAACACAATGTTGTTTTCATTATCGCAAATAACGAAAATAATATTAATGATCATCTAATTTATTTACAATACCTAGAAGAAAGTCTTCAGATTATTTTATAAAAAAAATATTTTACAAGAATAGCGTGCAACAGATTTTATGATTAATAATTTATTGGAGAAACAAAAAAGAATATGAGATTTGCATTTTTCTACAACTTTGTATCGACTTTTAAGGTACATACAATGGCGATGTATTTTATTAATTACTTGGAAATCTTCTTTAGGTAAATAAAAGAAAATTTGATTTTGGTTGGTATACTGTAAATTTTTAGTAAAAAGAACATCAATTTTTGAAAATGGTTGGTGGAAAGTATGTGTTGTTCAGGTTATACAGGTTTCGTGTTTAGTTGCCAAATTTTTTAAAATTACTTTTAATTATCTTAAAACTTGTAAGTAGATACCTCGTTTTATTTTATTTTTAGGCATTGAAATATGGCTTGTTAAGTTAAAATAGCACTTTTTTAAAATGCATCATTTTTTAAATAATTTAACTATCAGGTTTTATTTATTTTGCTAGTTTATATATGGACACGCCAGAGATTACAAGTTGTATATAGTATATTAATATCTAAATATAAAAGGTATGAAAATGTATTTTGATCACTAAATTGCAAATTTATTACTATGAGTAATAATTTTGCAGTGTAGTGATGCAGTCCTATGCCCCTACTGTCCTGTTATATCAAGACCTAATGTTTAAAGTGGATTCCCGAAACACTACAAATACCCACGGCACCTCCGGGACTCGAACTCTGTAACACTGAGTGCTAGAGCGGTCACTCGTCTATCAGGTCCCAGTACTCTTCAAAGGTTAAGATAGAAAGCGAAATAAGACTATAAAAAGGTTTAAATATCATTAAAATTGAACTAAATTTAACAGAGAAGAAAATACATAAGTAAAAGTATGAGTTGCATTTTTCAAAATTACTCTATTTATACTAGTAGTACTTCTTTCTATTTCATTACTAGTATTTTTAAAATTTACTTTAAATGAATTAAATCTAATATTTCGGTAGAATAAATAAATTATCATCTAAAAAACTGAATTTTGTGGAATTTTAAAAATAGCCTGAATGAATATTTTTTTTTATTAAATACTCATTACAAAGATGAAAAAAAAAATATTTACGAATGTGAAAAGAATAGAAAACTACCTTTACAATACCATCTCATCTTATTTATTACTACTTCGTATTAAATTTTTATTTAGTTTGTTTTTATTTTTGCTACTATAAAATGAATCACTACCTTTTTCCGAAAACATTGAAAATTCTCATGTCCTTCTAACATTTAGCTGATGTATTACTATAAGTATGTAATTATGTATTATTTATTAGTTGATGTATTATGTAAGTAAGATAAAACTAGGTAAGTATATAAAAAGATTATCATTAAAACTGAACTAAAATTAACACAGAAGAAAAATACAACCCATATAAAAGTAAATAAAATTACTTTTTAAGATGAATTAACTGTAATATTTCGGGAGAAATAATAATAAATATTTTAAAAATCTGAATTTAATTGAATTTTAAAATAAGTGAATGAATATTTTACTTTTATTAAACACTCATTTACGAAACCAAAGAGAAAAAAAAATTATTTACGAATGTGAAAAATGAATAGAAAACTGCCTTTACAAACACCATCTCATCTTATTTATTACTACTTTCATATTAAATTTTTATTTAGTTTGTTTTTTATTTTTGTCACTATAAAATGAATCACTACGAAAAATACATTTTTCCGAAAATATTGAAAATTCTCATGTCCTTTCCTACAAACCCAAACAGCAAAAATGTAAGTAACAATTGATTTACTTTTACACCAGCAAGCCTTTAATTCAACCTAATAACTTTTTCCGTTTTCACCTGCAAAAAGGTAAGAAGTACAAAAATGGAGAAAAATATCAAAAAGATGAGGAAACGAGTTTGAAATAAAGAAAAAGAAAAAAAAAAGAAAAGAAAAGTAAGAAATAAGAATCTTCTATTCAAGAAAAATGTGGTCAATAAAGCACCTGCCGAACTAGAAAAACTGAAGCCCGGAGCTAAAACAAACTATTGTTCACATTTGCCAGAAAACAAGAATTATTTTCCAGACGTCAGTTTTTTATTTTACTTCTCTTCGCTGTTGCTTCTTCCTATTTCTGAAGAATTTCAATCAAGTCTTTGATTTCGTATCTGAAAAAAGGTTTTTTCCACTATTTTTATATTTCGAAAGACGCAAAATTAAATATTGTGTTGTTTAAGTACAGTACCGATATTTTCTTGATTATAGATATACATTTTTGTTTCTCTACAAGATTTTTATCAAATATTTTAATATTGTAGAGAGAAAAAAAAATATTTCAAAAAAAAACACTTTATAGTAAGAATAACTATTCTTATGTACGCTAATAAAGATTAAAATTTTCTTAAAATATTTACTTTATGTAGAAACACTTAACCTGTCTCAAGTGCCTATCATTGTATACGTATAATATTTTGTTTTAATTAAAATTATTGTACACTCAACAAAAAAAAAAAATTCTTATCGTTTTACTTTTTTAAAGAACATTTATTTTTGGCTAAATTTTTCGATTTTAATTCATCAAATATTCTCCTTTATAGTTTTTGATAAAATTTTGAGGTTTTGGAATACAGTATTGTTATGAAATATGTAATTAATACCACACGCAATGAAAACTTATTCTAGGAATTAGAATTGGTGAAATATATTTTAATCTAATAATTTTTAAATTTGTTAAAAAAATCAATTAATCTGTATTTTATCCGACATTTTAGTTTTACCATCATATGTATTATTTTCATATAAATTGTAAACTGAATATTTAATCAAATACATATATTTTTATTTGGGCATGATGGTTCAGTGATTAGCACTTTGGCGCTCAGTGCCATAGGTTGCGAGGTTCGAGTCCCGGCGGTGTCTTGGATATTTGTAGTGATCCGATATTGTAAACCGTAGGTCTGATATGACTGTAGAGTTGGGCTTAGATTGAAAAAAGAAGAGATTAAATCTTCTATTCAAGAAAAAATGGGTCAATAAAGCACCTGCCGAACAGAGCTAATATTGACTGAGAATTTCAAAAAGAATTTAAAATCAAGTCTTTGATTTCGTATCTGAAAAAAAGGTTTTTATATTTTTAAATATTGTGTTTTTAAAAGTATAATTTTCTGATAAAAAAATATTTAAAGATATATTAAAATATTTTATAAATATGAGGAGAAAAATATTTCAAAAGAAACACTTTGTTGTAGGAATATTTATTCTTGTATACTAGTAAAATATATTTGAAGTACGCTCAATAAAGAGTGCAAAAATTTTCTTAAAATATTTTTCGTGTATGAACACTTAACCTGTCTCGAGTGGCTATCATTGTATATGTATAATATTTTGTTTTCATTAAAATTATTGTATACTCATGAAAAAAAAAAATCTTTTATTATTTTACTTTTTTTAAAGAATAATTTTATTTTTGCAAAATTTTTTGGTTTTAATTCGTCCATATATTTTTTCCTTTTAAAGTTTTGATAAAATTTCTGTTTTTCGAAGACAGTGTTGTTTAATGAAAACTATTATTAAATAATAATAATGCTGTAATTTGATAAAAAAAAAAAAAAACCTAAAACGATTTCGGTTATTATTAACATATCTATTATTTTTATAAAAATTGCAAATTATATTTTGAAGGGCATGGTGGATTTGAGTGACTAGCGTTCTGTCTAGCGGTACTAAGTTTTCGAGCTCGAGTTTGTCATGGATGTTCGCAGTGGTTCGGAATCGACTTTAAACCGTAGGTGATAGTCTAATTGACTATAAAGCGTAGGTCTGAGAACCTTTTATCCCGTAAAGAGAAAACGTCATCATTCTGAAATCTGCCAGTAGGCAGACGACTTTGGCCACACTGGAGCTGTTGCGCCAATGAAGTAGAAAATATATTTTAATCCAATAGTTTGAAATTTAATAAAAAAACCCATTTTAATCTGTATTTTATCCGCCATTTTTAGTATTACCATCTATTATTTTCATATAAATTGTAAACTGAATATTTTATAGCATGCGTATATATCTATTTAAGGCCTGATGGCCAAGTGACTAGCACTTCGGATGTTTGATACCACAGGTTTTGCCAAAGATGTTTGTGGTTCGGAATCTACTTTAAACCATAGGTCCCGATCTAATATGGCTGTAGAGTATTATAGTCCCATGGGCGTAGGATTGACAACCCTACCCGTAAAAAAACAAAAACAATATCTCATGTTTCGGAATTTTTCTGTCAATAGGCAGAAGGTGTTGGCCATAATGGGGCTATCACGCCAGGTGAAGAAAGTTATATTTATTTTCATACAAATTTATACATATTTTTGAAAAAGAGGCACCTCTACAAAAATTTTGTTTTTATGTAAATTCTTATTGTTTTTGTTCTGTTTTGTTTTGTTTTATTAGATATAATAAGAAGCAAAAGCAAAAATAGTTTACTAACACATTAATATATACCTGTGTATGTACACATAGCTTCATTTACAGCATATTTTCAAGATTACTCATAAACGGTAATTCCAGTAACAGAAAATAATCAGTTTCCAAGAAGCTTATTAAATACAGCCGTTAAAATTCAAAAGGATCTCATCAATTGACCCATGATTGTTTCCAAATTTCCCAACGTACTTAACCGTAATTTCCATCAAGATATGATATCACTATCTCATTCCCAATTCATCACGGAGATCACAATGTCACGAGAGACTATATAAAAGAAATTCTTTACCATCACCACAAAATTCCACACTTAAACGATTTTCCCTGAAACAAACCTTTCAATGTATGAATTCACAACAATTTTTTCTCGATCCCGTATCAAAGTCCTATTAGAAACTAATTTCCAAAAACCACAGATCCTATTAAAACGATATTCCATCTTACTACGAGCAGAGGTGTGGTGTTCCAGGTTATTGAAGAAAGGAATTCGCAGAATGATTAGCGCCAAGTCCGGATGCGGGCCCTTGCAGTTGGAAGATAATTGCCTTTTACACAGAAAACGGAAGTCGCTCTTTTAACTGCAACAGGCAATGGTTTCCTTTTCAAGGCCACCTTATCAGATTAAAACGAGGACAATAGAGAATATTGCAAGAATGGCTAGATTCTTGGTGAGTAACCGCGCCTGCTCATAAATTTCTGTGAATTAAACCAGTTAAGTAGGAGGTTTGAGCATGGAAGTGAAATGTTTGGTAAAATGGGACACTATAAATTATATATTAGTTTGGCTTTTGAGGGGAGATTTCGCTGTAAGTGCTCTAGTTTCCATTATTCAAAACGTTCGTGATTATACTTTTTCATT
The DNA here is from genome assembly GCA_021605095.1 of Caerostris extrusa. Classification (NCBI taxonomy): domain Eukaryota; kingdom Metazoa; phylum Arthropoda; class Arachnida; order Araneae; family Araneidae; genus Caerostris; species Caerostris extrusa. Next base: position 127,190 of record BPLR01013619.1, read on the forward strand.
GAAACCGCAAAAATTTAATAGTATGATATAAATGATTGCTAACGAAAAGTTTATTTTTAAAGGACTTCTTGAACTTTAATGAACTAATAGGAAATCAATGAAATAAACTTCCTTGATTTAGAATATCTTTTTTTTATTATTAAATACTTATTATTTATTTATTAAATAAAAAGCAAAGATATTTACCGAAATGTCGTTTAAGTACATTGAAATTATTTTTTATTATAATAATAATTGTATAATGATTAAATAATAATTATTATTAATTATTATAATAATAATTAATATTAATTACAATTATATATTTTATTTATTAATGGTTTCTTTTTCTTTTATTTTGAATTAACTGCATTATGTTTAAAAAATCAATTTGGAGAGTAAAAGGATCTAGTATTTTTAAATTAAAGTGAATTTCATAATTATTTTTAATTAAATTTATAATTTTTAAATTAACATAGAATTTAATGTCATTTTCTTTTATAATTAAATTGTTTAAAAAGTAATCTAGCACTCAGTGCTACAGGTTTCGGGTTCGAGTTCAGGCCTGTGACAATATGTATTCATAAATATTTTTATGTACTAAGGTAAAATTATTTGTAATCATTAAATAATTCCTGTGTTGTGGTGGTATATTTTATGCATGTCCGTTGGAAGGTGCATATGACGGTCACTAGCCCTTACCGGATGCAAAAAAAAAAAAAATACCCATATCGACACGACAGGTGCGATGGATGATTGTAGCTGTTTGGAATCTACTTTTTAAACAGTAGGTACCTGTATAATATGGTTATAGGGCATTTGGCGTACAATTGACAACCCCTACTCCGTAAAAGAAACATTTGCTGTTCGGAATCTGCAGTAGGCAGATGGCATGAACCAGCATGGACTGTAGTGCCAGTGAGTTAGTTAAAAATTAAAATTAAGTGTATTTATTGTTTAGATATATTTCCTTGCGGAATTTTATAACTATAATTTTATACAGAGAAATTGCTAAATAACTAACAATAACAATATATATATAATATAAGAAAATATTAACTTTGAGAAATCATTTAAAATATTTGAAATACGTTTATAATTCAGGAAAAGGATGATCAGGCAATAAAAACAACAACAATTACTAACAACAACAATTAGTGTAAACAATTACTTCAAAATAGATTCTCCAAAAATTTATTTGAGTTTAATAAATTTTTATTTAAATTGCTCATTAATGTGCAGTTTAAATCTGACTTTTGATAATTAAATTAAATTTCAATTAAATATCCTACTGAATATTCAAGTCATGTCATCATAATGATTTTAATGCAATAGATGTCCATGAAATTAAATACATTTAAAAATATTTATTTAATGAAGCAAATCACATCAATAACGTGACTATAAAATTCATTTTAAACGAAACATGATATTCGTATAAATACATTCCTTTTATTTCTAAGAGTCGTTTTAGAGATCGGCCCGATAATCCACAAGTGTGTAATATGACAGCAACCATCCACACGGATAAAACCTTTCAAATTTAAAAGCCACTCCGCCTATAAAAATTCAAGATTCCAATTGATTTCCTTCGCTAAAGGTGGGACAGCGGATCATTTTCATTTCTCAACCTCTGAGGTAACGTTGACCATATAGACTTTCTTCTGGAAAGGCAAAGGGGATCAATTTTCTTTCAGCCATTACAGTCAATAGTGAAAAAAAAAAAAAAAAAAAAAAAAGTAAAGGCAAAGAAAAAGTCGTCTCAGAATCGATCAGCAGAAAGGCTTATCTCAGTCAATTTCAGTTCACTTACTGTAACGAAGTGGAACCGAGTCGGATGGACAGTATAACGAGAAAATAAAAAGTGATGAGGAATATAAAAAGCTCCGACGAAGTGAGAGTGACGCTGGACACTTTTATCCAATTGTAAGGATTTCAGATAGATTGGGCGTATATCCGACGCGACTATTTGCTTTCTTACTTATGCGTCCAACTTCATTTGGGAAATTGCTTATGTGCAGGTTGCGATTGCTTTTGAGCTCTTTGTTTACCGTTCGTTTGTGGAAGTAATTGTAGATGGTATTTTTTTGTCTTCAGAGGGTTTGAATACACTCTGAAATGCGACACTATTTTTGAACTAGAAAGAAAATATGTATTTTTTTATTTTAAATTTAAACAAATCCATTGAATTTTTATAAGTTTTGCATATATGATATAAAATAAACCAAACCAATAACCATTCTGCACTTCATCCAACTGAACGGAATTTGTAATATATTGGGAGTAAGTGAGATTTGACAATATGTGGGCTTACTTTTGCGGTCTGCTTTGAGTGGGAGAATTACAAGTTCGGATTGCTTTCAGATTGGTTTTATGTATCGAAAGATAAAAATGATTGTGTGATTACATTTTCTGATTCCATCTTTCTTTCTGCATAACTATTTAAAAAACAGCTATTGTTTTGATGTTGTTGGTTGGCAAAAAGCAAACACTGAAAGGAAATGCTTGAAGAGTTTTTGAATTTGAAGCAAATCTGTTGAATTTTAAAGATTTTATTTATATTTGTAAGTTACATTGAACAGTTTTATCCAAATGTAAGAGTTTCAGATAGATAAGGCTTAAATTCGACTTGACTATTGGTCTTTTCTTATATATAGGGAATTGCTTGTGGAATAGTTTGGTAGTTTGCGGAAGTAATTGTAAAGTGGTATTTTCGTTCTAGAAGATTTTAAATAAGCTTTAAAATTTGACACTGTTTTTGAACGAATCCATTGAATTTTGTAAAGTTTAGCATATACGAAATTACAATTTCCAAAGAAATGTTTGACTTTTCACTATCGAAAGAATTTCTAATATATTGGGTATGTATAAGATTTGAATGTTTGCTAGCTTCTTACATATGCGTCCAACTTCATTTGGAAAATTGCAAGTGGGATTTGCTTTAAAATTTGTTTACGAGGTCAAAAGATAAGATTTGCATTTGGTATAGCAATTCTGATCATTATTACTGATATTTTGCCACTGTACTGCTATTTTTGACTGAAAACAAATTCTTGCATGTTTTTCGAATTCGAAACAAATCTATTGAATTTAAAGGATTTCATATAAATGAAATCACATTTGCAAGATAAATGTTGGACACTTTTATCCGATTGTAAGAATTTCAGATAGATTGGGCGTATATCCGATTTGGTTATTTTCTTTCTTACTCACGCGTCGAACTTCATTTCTAGAGTTGCTTTTGAGATGTTTGCCCCCAGGAAGATCTGGTTCGTTTGTTGAAGTAATTGCAAAGGGTATTTTTGTTTCGTAGTAGGAGGGGAGGAGGGGTTTCAAGAGGGCTGTTTGTATTTTTAGTATTTAAATACACTATAAAACTGTCACACTGTCTTTCTACAAAAGTGAACAAATAAAATAAAGGAAATTTTTTTTTTAAGCTTAAGCAAATACATCGAATTTTTATAAGTTTCGTGAGCATGTAATTATAATATTTCTTCTATTTTGGCGCAACAGCCCCATGATGGGCCTAGCGGCCTGATGACCCATTGGCTAATGCTCTGGACTTTGGTACCACAGGCTTCAGGTTGGAATCCTAGTGGTGGCATGGATGTTGGCTAGGGGTTCGGAATCCACGTTAAATTGTATTTCCTGGTCTAATTACCCCACGTGTGCACAAAATGACCGTAGAGCGACAAACCGAACCAAACCATGGTAGGTCAACGCCGTCTGCTTACTGGTAGATTTAGAGACAAGGATGTTTTCTCTTTACTGGGAAGAGACCTTTTATTTATCCTACGTGGTAGACATCTAGATCAAGTCCAAGAACCCATGTGATCTCTTGTGAGAAGGAAAGGGAAGGTCAGCTTCTGTTGTGATGGAGCACCAGTTGGTAGAAGTCTTGGATCCGTGACGCTGACTTTTTACAGGTCAGTCTATGCCCAACGATCTTACAGTCATATTAGACTGGGACCTACGGTTTAAAGTGGCTTCCAAACTGCTATAATGATCATGGCACAGCGAACTCGAATACAAAACCTTTGGCACCGAGGGCCAGAGAGCTAGTCACTCGGCCGTCAGATCCCCTACTTATAATATTTATGATTCCGATTTTGTTTGAAATAATTACAAGAGCAAATTACTTTAAGATTTTTTACGGATCAAAACGTAAGATGGCATTTATTATACTTGTGATATGGTATACTATTTGCATACAACAGCTGCAAATGCACTTCAAAATGGCCTGTTATTTTTACTTAGGTAAACATTAAAGGGAATTCTTAGAAAATTCTTTTAATCTGAAGTCTTTATATTAAATTTAAATGTTTTCAAATATAAGTTTGGTTTGCAAGAGAGATGTTGGAAAATTTATCCACTTGCGAGATTGATCGAGCGTATACTATTTTGACTTGCTTATTTTGTTACTTACTTGTAGGACCAACTTCATTTGGGAAATTGCTTTAAAATTTTTATGTATTCTCATGTGGCTGCCTTTTTTTTTTTTAAAGGAAAAATGCGGATAACTTTTTCCTAGTGGATTTAAATATTCTTTAAAATTCAGATTTGAGCGAGATTTGACCGAAAGTACAAGATATTCAAGAAAGCTGAGTACTAATCAAATTTATAGTAAATTTGGTTTCATCTTTATGAAAATAAAAATTCCATTTGACAGGTTAGGTATTTTGTTCAATAGCGATTAATGTTGAAAAAGTACATAAATAATATTTTTAAATATTTCTGTGGTTCTGGGACACATTTTTTTTCGGGGGGGGCACTGTATTTGATGTTTGCTTTCAAAATTTTTTACCGATTTAAGATTCCGTATTTCTGATAGCATTTGTAAGTAATGCAGCTTTTATTCTAGCAGGTGCAAATATTGTTATAAAATGAAGTACTTCAACTAGAATAATAAAAAATATATTCCTTTTAACAGCTGTTTTTAACCAAACGTATTAATTAAAACAATTTTAGTAGAATTTTTTTTAAAGTTTTAAACAAGAATTATTCAAATTGGAATTAGTTCCATATGAATATGAATTACAGCTGTGGAATTAACTCTTTGCAATTTCTGCAATTGCAAAAATTTCATATAAAGCAGACATGTTTGTTAATCTGCCAATCGTGTGAAACATAAACATCCGTTTTAAAAGCGGAAATAGACGAATCGATTTCTATTGAGGTGTGCTAGTCAAATAAACGTGGCGCAAAGTAATTTGAAAAAAAAAAAAAAAAATTGTAATAACTAGTGCAGAAATCTTTATTAACTAATTTTTTGTTTTATATTAAGTAACTTAAAATTTTAATCATTAAAAATTATTTTTACTGCAATTGAAACTGTTTATCTCCTATAAAATACAGCGGCCTGGTGGGCAAATGGATAGCCCTCTGTCCTTTGGTATCCCAGGCTTCAGGTTCGAATCCTGGCGGTGGCATGGATGTTTGTGAGTGGTTCGGAATCCACTTTAAGCTGTAGGTCCCGATCTATTTAGCCCAAGGTATGCAAAAGATGGCCGTAGAACCACCAAGCAAACCTATAAAATACTTTCGGGTTTGAGTCCCGGCGATGCTATGGCTGTTTGTAGTGGTTCGGAATCCACTTTAAACTGTAGGTCCCGGTCTGTTTAGCCCTCGTGTGCACAAGAGACAAACCAAACCTATAAAATACTTTTATCTCTATTAAACCACTCTGCTTGAATGCATTCAAATTGGCTGCCTGCCAGTTTTCCATGCACTGATTTTCAAAACTGTACCTGATTTTAGTACTTTCTATCCTTATTTCTCTCCGATTTTACATAATTACTAATGTGTAGGTTGGAAATCTTTCAATATTTTTGTCTGTTCGAATGAAAGGAATGCTTTTGAAATATTAATTGCAAATAATAAAATCTTTATTTTTCAAATGTGTTTAAAAATATTTGAAAATTACTATACCCAGAAAAATAATTATTGAAAATGATTTTCAAATAATGTAAAAATTAAATTTCATTTATGTGGAAAAAATCTGCAAGAAATGGTATTCAACTTTAGATTGCCTTCTTTGTCACTTGCTTTCAAACTGAAATTGCTTATCTATATGTTATAATACTTCTTTTATAGACTATAACTATCATAATTTTAATTGTAACAGAGGTATAGGGTTTGTCTCTAATATCCTTAATCATTGTTTAATGTATTAATATTTTTATCAACTTAAAGAAGTTGAAAGGAAAGTTGGAAAGAACACCAAGTTCCAGAAAATTAAATGTTAAGTTTAAAATGCATATTAATTTCAAAAAGAAAAGATATTAATTTCAATTCAATATATAAAATTTCGAAGTTTTTACATTTTTTAACTTTTTTTTTTATCAGATGGGTTAAGAGTATATCAGATAAGTTTGTCTTGCAAAATTTATTTTGGCTGCTTTTTTATGGATAGAAATTATTTAAAAATCTGATTTTATGTGGAAGAAAGGGAGTGTATGTGAGGAATATTTCTTTCAAACATATATTTTCCAGAATATCTGAGTACATGTGAAGAAAAACTCTTTACAAACAGTTTAAATTGAATCAAAAATATTCTGTCGTTCACGATTAGTAGAAAAGAAATATTTAAATAATACTTTGTTTTATTCTTATACAAAAATAAAGCTGAGAAATCATAATTTTTCCAATTTTAGAATAAGTTATTTTATCTAATTTTTTGATAGATTTCAGATATATTTGATTATATTTCTTTCTTGTTTATGCTTCTCATTTTAAATTATGTTGTATCCAGATCATCTTTTGCTGAATGAATTAAAATGAAAGAAAGACTTACAATTGCTTTTATAATGATAAAAGCAATCGTAAGTCTTTCCTAAATGATTTTAAATCTAAGATATATTAAAAAAGAAGTATAAATATAAATATCTATATCAGTAAAAAAAAATGTGTTTTTTTATTTATGTTTTAATAATTCATTTCATACTAGCTGGCATGTTAGAAATTCGCATTTTATTTAAGCAAAAGGAATAAGAGTTTAGAATACTAAATTTTTAATGTTCGAAATGTTTTCCCTTTTTGTAGAAACAGCTTATCAGTATAAATGTCTTATGGGCATAGGAATGATTCTAGTGGCTTACATAATAAATGAATAGTTTTTGGTTAAAATAGAAAAAAATAAAATTATAAAGCAAAAATACATGACAAATTAAAATCTTGTTTGAAATTTCTTTAAAAGAAACTATGAATCTGAAGCAACTATAGGGTGATTATAATTAAAGTCTCACTTTCAAAATGCTGTAAAAAAGAACCACTCGTCATAATGAGTTAAAATTTGAACTAAAGATACTGGAATAACGGGGGAAAGGTATGGCATCAAAAAAGAGTTCCACCAATTTTCCTTCCAATTTGGTATGACCTTGCCGTGTTCTATGGAATTTAAACTAACAGCGTCTCAATTTTTGAATGACTTGGAAGTCATTTTTCGTCAAAAATCAAAACAATCAAGCACATTGAACACTACAGTTGGTTTAATGTGCAACTCAAGACAAATGCGTTGTAATTTTCTATTCAAAATATCACTGGTAGTCTAATTCACTTTCTTTATGCCGCTTACAGCGCTATCTATTAATACACTTTGGATCTTTTTTTGGTGCCATACCGTTTTTCTCCTTCTTCAAGTACCTTCAGTTCAAATTTGTTCAAATGTTCAAGTACCTTCAGTTTGAGTGGTTCTTTTTTTACAGCATTTTGAAAGTGGGACTTCATTTAGTATACAGGATGATTATAATTGAAATATTATGTTGTTATGTTTGTTATAGAAATGATCTGAAGAAAATAATATAGATGAACAAGTTTAAAAGTAACTTAAGAATCGAATTTTTTAAAAAAAATTAAAAAGCATTATTGCTGTTAGAATTTTCTTAAATTTCAAACACAAATGCTCAGACTATGTAATTTCCTTCTTGCAAAGGGCCCACAATAATCAAGATTTCTCTAGAAGTTTGTTAATGCATGCTAACAATACATTTCTTTGAAAAGCTGGTGAATCGTAAGCAACTATATTACCGTAGAGAATAAAGTACTATGTGTAATGTTTTTGTAATGTATTATACTTGTTATGGAAATGATCTAAATAAAATTATGTAAATGAACAAGTTTTTAAAGTAATTTAAGAATCGAGAATTTTCTTAAAATTAAAACAAATTGTTATCAGAATTTTCTCAAAATTCATGTTTGCTATAGAAATTATCTAAAAAAATTAATATAGAGGAACACATTTAACTTAAGAATTGAATTTTTTAAAATTAAAACGTTGTTGTTGTTAGAATTTTCTCAAAATCAAATACAAATGCTCAGACTATCAATTCCCTTCTTGCAAAGGGCTCACAAGAATCAAAATTCTCTAGAAGTTTGCTTAAGACATGCTAACAACAAGCAAATTAGAGCCAACAATAAGCAAATTAATGCACAAACTGTTTATTCAACTTTGAAATTATCAAAACAGCAATTAGTTTCCTTTCATGCATCGTCTCTGAATATTTTGGCACATCTTGCGCGCAGGCAGTGCGTTTCTCGGGTAGCATAGAACCAAAAGTACCATCCCCAGCGCGTGCATTCAATTCGAACAGCTTTTGAAGAACCCCAATAATGTGGTTCTGCAGCCGCGAAATGGAAACAACAGCGTAAACGCGCCTCTTTGTTTGGTCCCAAATGTCCATGAATACATTTTCCTCGTTTAATTTTGACATCAAAGCGGCACAATAGAGGCCTCTCAGATAAAATGAATCCCACTGATAAACTGTATTGTTGGGGGGATAAAAGTGGAAGATCGTGGAGAGTGTATGGACTATTTGAGTGGTTTTTCTCTCTCTCTCTCTACAGGAAATGTTTCCGAGTTATTTGGGTGCTTCTTCAGTGCAGAATAACATCATTGTTGGATACTTTTACGCGAATGTGAAGTATGACAGATTATTCTGTTTTGCAAGCGATAGATGTTAATGGCTTGTTTTGAGCGCAACTCTGTGAAACAATGGATTGCGCTAATTGATCAAATAAATTTATTCATCATTTTTATATCAATGAATTTTATATACAATGATGCTACTTTTTTTAAATGGAGGAAAAATATTTATTAATCTAATTTGTAATCAAAACCTTTAGCTGTTACGAACTTAATTTTCCAAATTTAATTATGTAGCATATGGTTCATAATTGACTTGATTTTTAAAAATATGGTTGATTTTATGATAATATAGTAATTAAATATTCTAAAGAAAGAACTAAAATTCAATTGGTTTCTCTCTGTATAGGAAATGTTTCGAGTTATTCTTCAGTACAGAATAACATCATTGTTGGATACTTTACGCCAATGGGAAGTATGACAATTATTCTGTGCTGCAAGCGATAGATGTTAATGGCTTGTTGAAAGTGACTCATAATGAACAACTCTGTAAAACAATGAACTGTGTAATTTATCCAAACAAATTAATTCATTATTTTTTTATATGAATGAATTTTATCTACAATAATGCATTTATTTTAATATTTTCTGTAAAATGGTAGCATATTTACTTTATCTAATTTACCATAACTGTAATCCAAACCCATAGTAAGCAATTGTTGGGACTTAATTAGGTAGCATATTGGTTTATAATTATTTCAAATGAAACCAAAATTATTTGATAGTATTGATTATTAGATCTTAGATTAGATTTGATAGATGATTATTTTATCTCTGATAAACTGTATTGTTGGGGGATAAAAGTGGAAGATCGTCAGAGTGTATGGACTATTTGATTTAATTGGTTTTCTCTCTCTCTCTCTCTCTCTACAGGAAATGTTTCCGAGTTATTTGGGGTGCTTCTTCAGTGCAGAATAACATCATTGTTGGATACTTTACGCGAATGTGAGTATGAGTTATTCTGTCTGTTGCAAGCGATGTTAATGGCTTGTTGGAAAGTAACTCACAGTGAACAACTCTATAAAACAATGGGGTATGTTAATTTATACAAATAAAATAATTATTTTTATGTACAATAACGTTTATTTTAATGTTTATTAAATAAGGGAAAATATGTACAAATTAATCTAATTTACTGTACACTGTAATCCAAATCCATAGCTGTTATGAACTTAACTTGTAAACAATTGCTGGGATTTAATTGTGTAGCATATGGTTTATAATCTTTTCAAATAAAATCAGAATTATTTGACTTTATTTGTTGTGAAATAGGACTGGATTTTAAACTTACACTAATGTAAACAATTGTTTGGATTTAATTATTTAGCGTATGGTTTATAATTGTTTCAAATAAAATCAAAATTATTTTGACTTGATTTGTTGTGAAATAGAGTTGAATTTTATAATAACATACTAATTAAATATCGTAATAAGCAGAGAACTAATGTTGTCGAAATAGAGTGATTTTGGAAGACGAATGGCGTTATATTTAATGGTTTTAGCTATGATTCTTAAAATTTAAAAGAAAGCTTCCTAAAATTTAGACATAATATGAATACTAAAAATATCTGAAGAACGCATTTAAGTTTATGAATATGAAGCATCTATAAAAGAGCGGTATATAAATTTGAGAGACTGATGGCCGAGTGACTAACTCTCTAGCGCTCGGTACCACAGGTTTCATGTTCGAGTTTCATGGATATTTGTAGTGGTTCAGAATCCACTTTAAACCGTAGGTCCCGGTCTAATATGGCTGTAATATGTGTAAAAGCTGACAACCCCTACTCCGTAAAAAGAAAAAATCTCCTGTCTCGAAATTTGCCAGTAGAATTTAGCCTGGGCCACCATGGGGCTGTTGCGCCACTGATGATGATGATATAGTAAGTTGCAAACTTAGTACAGTGGAATATAATTAACTCAATTCCTAAGATTATTAGTGATATATGTATACATATATAGACTGTATAGTTTAACTTCAATTTTAAGTTTTAATATAAATGTTTATGCAAGTTTCTTTATTTTGCTGAAGATTGCATTCATTAAGCAATTTACCAACTTGGTTAGGTTAAATATAGACTGTTTTATTATTTTTTATTTTCAATTTAAAAAAAATTGAGTTTTAATTGATATTAAAGTGTAAAATTACTGTTTAAGTTCATTATAATGTTCTAATTTAATAGGCAATTAACTTATCAATAATAAAAATTGTTGTGTTACTTTAATAAATACTTATATATTTAAATAAAAATGTATTAAAATGTTCAGATTCAACATCACCAGCAGAACTTAATCATTCATTTTGGAAACAAAACTTAAACTATTGATTACTTCATGGAAAAGATAAATACAAAAACGTTTAAAAATTACTTTTCATTTTTAATAATACTGTCCTATACAGACATTACAATAATATTCATTATCTCCTTTTTTTATATTTTATATATTTATTAGGATCTTTATTTTATGATTAATGAGATACTTAGATAAAATAAACTCAACAGCAATGATTAATCTTTTACCTGCCATCATAAAAATACATTACACTATTCAGCTCATTTATAATATAAATATCTTACAAATTTACAGTTTCTAACAAAATAGCTTTAAACTTATAAGTTATTCTCATTCACTGAAATTAAAAGCCATTGACTGAAGTTATGCGTCATAAAAGAAGGTGGAAGCTTCCAAGCCGTACCAATTGCCCTATTTGAATGTAAAATACATTTTCTCATAAATCTCCGAGTTTGCTTTTGAAGTGCGAGAAATAACAAATAATTTGTCAAGCCATTGGCCTCTTGGAAAAATACAAGGGTACTTTATGCATTTAAAGCATTTAAAAAAATTTATCGTCTTCTGCGATCGAGAAATACGTTACAGAAATTTATGACAGGGCATAAATTACCACCAGTAATTTTGGAATGCCTTTCATAAAAATAATAACAAAAAAAAAACTTTTTATTTCTCGCCAGAGTATGCCAAGGCCTCAGTGTTGTTCCTTAGCCTTGAATGTGAAAGCGTTTTCTGGAATAATTAACGATCCGTTGGCGTGACTACTTTGGCGCTAAAGTATAAAAACTGTCACTCTCGATTGAGAGACCCAGTGGACGACAATGGTTCTGGACATGGCCCAAGAATGCCAAGGTTTCTCTCTCTCCCTGATGAAAAGAAGGCTTTTAATACAATTCGGATTGCAGCATGTAATGTGACACTTCATTTGTTACAAGGGGAAATGAAATAAAAAAAGAAAAGGACAAAAAAAGAAGCTTGAAGTTTTTAACAAACAGGTCTATCATTGGAAAGCCTGTTTGAACACGCATAAATGCTTACTTCCATTTCATAGAAATTGAAACGTTTATGATTTTCTTTTCTTCTTTGACAAGGAACATAGTGAATTAATTATATTAAATATTTAATAATAAACAAAATAACTGAATTTAAATGCCTTTAAATGTCTTTAGTTAAAATGTCCTTATGTCTTTTGTCATTGATGTCTTTGTTAAAATGTCTTTATATCTTTCGTCATTAATGTTTCGTCTATCTTTAATATTAATGTCTTTAGTCATTAAATGCCTTTTAATACAATATTAACGTAAATAAAAAAATAGTAATATTAAATATTTAATAATAAACAAAATAACTGAAATGCCTTTAAATGTCTTTAGTTTAGTCTTATGTCTTTTTGTCGTGATGTCTTTTTAATTTAAATGTCCTTATATCAGTTAAATGTCTTTATGTCTTTAGTCATTAAATGCCTTTTAATACAATTCGGATTGCAGCATGTAAATAATATAAAATAGTAATATTAAATATTTAATAATAAACAAAATAACTGAAATTAAATGCCTTTTTAGTCATTGATGTCTTTAAATGTCTTCAGTTAAATGTCTTTATGTCTTTAGTTACAACGGATTGCAGCATGCAATGGAACTTCTTATTGAAATGAAATAAAAAAAAGAAAGAAAAAGAAAAGTGACAGTTTTTTAACAAACAGGTCTATGTTGAAAGCCTGTTTGAGCATTCCATGCAGAAATGCTTACTTCCATTTGATATAAATGGATTTTTTTTTTAGCTCAGATTAGGAACACAGTAAATTAATTAGATTAAATATCTATTAATAAACAAAATAACTGAAATTAAACATCTTTTTAGACACAAATGTCTTTTACGTATTTAGTCATTAAATGCCTTTTACATATTTAGCATTAAATGTCT